>PVKM010002296.1:0-66493 GCA_004027735.1 Carollia perspicillata | reverse complement strand
CAGCTCTGGGCTTGCAGGAAGATCAGCTAAAATTTGAAAACACTCAGAGTTCCACCTCTACCTGCAGGCGGTCTGTTAGGCTTAAGTACAGGAAAAGCTGGCTGTACTCCTCAACAGGACTTAAGCTCCACAGGATATGGTAAAAGGTACTCATGCATGTAGCATTATTGCTTCCCCCTAGGCTGCTGTTACATGGTGTAGTATATTCTGCCCAAGAAATATGGCTTCTGCAGTGTGAGGAATGAATGAGCACTGTGACCCTTCAGCCAGATTCTCCAGCCCCAGACTCTCCTTACATGGTTCTAATATGCTCTGCCCTCCTGTTAGAACACAGAGTACATGGCCGCCAACAAAATTTTGTACACTGGTCCTTTTAGAGGGTGTCTGAATCTCTAACCTTCTCTTTCTAGTGGAAAGAAACTGCTGCTTTTCACAGCCAGGTGTCATGTTGTCAACTTTCTAAGTTCTAGTGCTCCAGGCTGGGGAGCCCAGATTTGTATTTACACCCCAGTTCTCAGTAGGAACTCCTGACTGCTGAAACATCTCTCTGGAACTTCAGCTACTACCCATGTGAGCCCAGAAAACCTTGTTTCTCCATACTTCCTATCAGTTTCTATGTGGTGGTGTGGTTTTCTCTGTAAGCCCTAGATTATAAGATATCTCTCTAGCTAGTCTTCAGTGGTTATTTGAGATGATTTTTTCTAAAATTTAATTGTAATTCCAGTTTGGTCCTAGGAGGAAGTCAGTGTAACTTTCTTCTACCCTGCCACCATCTTGGATCTCCATTTAAAATGTTACTTAACATTTTAAATTAGGTACTATTTTAATATGGCATAGAAATAATCATGCAATAAGCATAAGCTGTATCTTGGAGAAATCGGTGTTTTCTACTATCATACTTATAGAAGGTAAGAAGTATAATCCTATATCAGACTTTGAAATTTTAAGTCACTGGTGTTACTATGTTTTTCCAACTCTCAGAATATATCAACTCTCATTTTAAATTATTTCTCAATAAACTTCAGGATATCCATCATGCTAAATTTTTTAGAAATCCTGAAGGGCTTAAGAAATTATATGTACGTGTGGGTAAGGGTATACTTAAGAAATGAATTTGGTTTGCATACCTTGTATTACTGGGGATTTATTTTATTCTTTCTTTTGTTCTCAATTCTATTACATTTTAATCAGAGTCATGTTTGTAAAGCAATTTAAAACTAAATTAAAATTTAACCTACAAAAGAGTTGCTTCAGAAAATAATTAACTCTCTCCACCATTTTATTTTTCTCTTGCTCTTTTACCTCAAGGGCCCAAAATAGTCTGGATAACCTAGTATAGGCATTTCCTTTCAAATATCAGTTATCCACAGCAGTTTTTCCCCAAAGTGTCATTGCTGCATTAGAGACACATTTGATTATTAAACACACTCAGGTACTTAGATTCCACCTCAGATAGGAATCACCAAGGATAGTTCTAAAAATGCATTTTATTTGCACATTGATACATGCTATAACTGAACACCACTACCCAGTGATGATTGCATGCAAATAGCATGGGAGAGCATTGACACTGACAGCCTCATTATTCAACTGAAGAAGCACTACCCTGGTTTTTGTGATAATGCCCACAACAGCTCCCTCCATCCAAATGGTCAAGAACCTGCCTTATCTGCCTCTTCCTCTCTATCTATATTCTTCTCTGAGGCTTCTCACCACCTACTCATTTTCTGTTATGCAAATTTCACAATAAGATTTTCCATTTTGTATCGTATTTATTCCATATTCAGAGACATTCAACAAAATCTGTACATAGGTCTCACCTTCAAATTTCTCCCCTGGAATCATACCTGGAGGCAAATGCCTAAAATTGGACATGTCCTTTACCAACTGAAAAACCAATGGCATGTGTTACTTCTGGTATGTGGTCACTGTGGTCAGTCAGGTCTCACCAAGCGATAAAACTCGAGGCCTGGAATGAAAAGTATCCAATGAACCTGCTTAATTTTCATCATTCCTTCAACTCTGGATAATCAAAGTCAAGTGATGAGCATTGAGAAGAACAAAGTAAACTTCTCTAGCCTGGTATCCAAAGTGGCAATTAACAGCAAGGGATTTGTAGTCAAAATGCCTTGATCTAGATTCTCCCGTTGTGATCTTAACCAAGTTAACTAAACTTTATCCACGCTCCATGTTTGCATCTATAAAATGGGGAAGGTAATAATCTATGATCCCTCAAAATATCTTAATAAACTATTTTATTGAAGTATCACACATATAGAAAAATACACAGATCAAAAGCACAAAGCATAATGAGTTATTTACAAAGTGAACACAGTCATGAACCCAGCTCCGAGATTAAAAAACATAATGTCCTAAGTCCTCCTTTCACCCCCATTTGGTCAATACCATTTCACCAAAGTTTACCACTCTCATGACTTCAAGCATCATAGGTCAGTGTGGCCTGCTTTTTACCTATTTTATATACTCATATAATATGGACTTTTTGGTCTAGCTTCTTTCTCTCAATACTATATTTGGGAAGAGCACCCTTGGTGCATGTAGCTATCCTTTTTTTCATTATCATTGTGGCATAGTATTCCTTTTTGTGAATACACCACAGTTTATTATCTACTCTATTATTGAAAAGTATTTCTTTTTTCCTAGTTTGGGATTACTTTAAATATTTTGCTATAGATATGTTTGTATATGTCTTTAGTAAATATATGTACAGATTTATGTTGGGTATATACTTACAAATAGGCCTACTAGGTCATAGAGTATGTGTATATTCAGCTTTGGCAGATATGTCAAACAACTTTCCAATGTGGTTATACCAACTTATGCTCCCACTAACAGCATGTGAGAATTCCAGTTATTCCACATTGTCATTAACAATAGTCATCATTGTCTCTTTTCTTTAGCCATTTCGACATGCTGAGGTATTATCTTATGTTGTTTTTTTTTTTCTTTTCTCTAGTGACAAATGCAGTAGAGTGCCTTTCACATGGTGGCATATGGCTGTTGGGAGAATTAAGATACTATGTATGTAAAGCTCTTTGCACAGTGCCTGGAATATAGGAAGTGCTCAATAAAACCACATATTCTTATTATACCTTTGCTTATTTGATTACAATGAAGTACGTGATGTGATGTAAATGGGTACATTCCTACCTTTTAATAATTATTTTTCTCCCTCTTTTCCTTGCTACAGAATAAATAACACACACACACACACACACACACACACACACACAGTCTGATAAATCATGAAAGAGAATGTTAGAAAATAAAGAAAAAATAAATACCTTATGGCTATATTTTTATTTTAACTACTATATACAACCAAAGTTTATTTTACTGAGCACCACTGAATTAACACATAAAATATAACCTTGTTAATCACCATTTATTGATTTACACCTTACTACTGCAATCCTTTAGTCAAGTAGCTGTTAGGTAATGGTGTCTCATTACAGTTTTTGTGCAACTTCCAGATAGGAATTATTATCAAGAGTGTCTAATGGAAATCCTGTGTACCATCTGTGTGATAATACAAGTACTGAAATAGTTATGTAAAATACCACCAAGGATATTTTCAACTAGTCAATAATGAATGGTTTTCTTTTGCTACACTTTAAAGGGAGTTAACATTTGTGTCTTTTATCTTTTTGTCTTGAGTTACAAAGAGACATAGCAACCATTTCTGGCCACATTCTATTCTTTTGACTTCAGTAAGAAAAGCCAGATGAGCATGTATGTTGCCAACAAGGAAAAAAGAGGTTTTTAAAGAGGGACTGTACATTTGTGTAAGTGAGTGGCCGCTATCAAAAACTTAAAATAAGGCATGACAAGGCAGAAGCCACAACATGGCCTTGAATTTTGTGCTGTCTAAACAAAGCCAGCAAGCTGGTATCAACCATGTCATTTAGTACATGGACATGAAAATTTATCCCAACAAAGTAGCTTTGGGGAGGCATTATTTGGATCACTTGTTGTTTCTTTTGCATGAATACTGAGTAGAGAAGCTCTATAGACACATTCTGGTATAAATATTTAAAATAAACTCAAAAACTATATATATTAAGAAAGTAAAGTTTTTCACTTTTAAGATTATCATGTGTTTGGCATATATTGCAGGACACATATACCTTGGGTTGTGAAATAAAGCAATAATTTCACCACTTGTTAAAGAACTGACTATAAAATCTAAATGCTTTTTGAGTCAACAAATATATAAGTAATCATGTACTGGTGTCAGGCTACACTTGGTGCTATGGTGGGTGCTAGGATATATATGTAAGTAAACATACATAAGTTTATATCAAAGCAATGTTTTGAACATGTGATCATACCCACACCACCCTGAGCATGGGTACAGTTGACTGTCTGGTTTAGAACAGTGATTCTCAACAAGGATGATTTTGCTCCTCAGGGAAAATTTAGAAATGTCTGGAGACATCATTGATTGTTACAACTGCACAAGAAAAGACCACTGGCATACAGCAAGGGGAAGTCAGGAGTGTTGCTCATTTTAGTATATGCAGGGCATCCCCCACAATGAAGAACTCTCTAACCTAAAATGTTAATAATGATGAAATTGGAAAGCCCTAATTTATAGCATTAAGTTTTATCCCCAGCACCTAGAATAAGGCCTACCACATAATAGGCTGTCAATAAATACGTATTAAAGAATGAGTATTACTATAAAGTTACTAAACTATTCAACAGTAAATTTTGTTTAGAACATAATAATCAAATGATGGAATTGTGTGATATGTGAATAATATCTCAAAAACATTGTTAAAAACATAATAATCATTTCACTTTTTGTGAACATAATATTCACAATTTTAAGCCTTTTTATATAAGGTAGTCTTCTCTTTTAACTTGACAAAGAAGAAAATAGGTTTGCATTTTAATTGAAAATAGTGCCTTAGAAACCAGACAGGCAGGAATTCAAGTTCTAAGGGACCTGGATCATAAATTAGGATAAAATTAATAAATAGGGGAAATTATATATGTAAAATATACTCATTTTGTAACAATATGAATTACAGTCATCTAGCATAAGATATTTTAATGTGGATTTATCTGGTTTTATATTATCCTTTGGAAATATTGGCTGGCTGGCAGGGTTAATTCCTATTTCACAAAGGAATTGCTGTGCTTTTTTCTAGACCACTGCTCTCTGATGTTATTAGCATGTACCTAAAAAGGTATTTGTAGTAAAGGTAGAAGTTACATCAACAATGTCAACCTCTTTGATGCAGAAAATTTCTATGTCAGACACTGAACTAAACGCTTCCTATACACTTCATTCTCTAACCTTCACACAACTTGAGGTTTGGGATATCAAGGTGCAAGGAGGATTGGCCACACAGGTAGCAAGCAGCTGATCTGGGATTCAACCACATACGTATCTAATTCCAAAACCAAAACTCTGTCACTGGGAATGATTGTGGTTTTGTGCAATCAGGAGAAAACTTCATTAAGGATGTATAGAATTTGTATACATAGGAAGGAAATGAGTTCTGATGAAGATGGGAAGGAAGTTAAAATAAACTCATCTCGCAAAAAAAAGCTCACATAATTTTTAATGTACAAGTTGTTCAATAGAATGCTGTTTATAATAGTGCGTTGTTGGAATCAATTTTATGATCATAATTCAAGGATCAGATAAATAATATAGAATAGTATGTAACCATTACAGTTAATGAAGCAGATCACTAACCATTGAATTAGTAAAATGTCATATTGGTTACAAAGATGAAATCAGGTTATATACCAATGGGTACATATACTCACATGCTTGTATGTACAGAGTCACAAGTGTGCCCACAACTAAAAGTAGTACCTATAAAGATTATTGGGTGAACAATAGTCAATGGTACTTTTACTTTATTTTTGTCAAATAGGCTTGTATTATGTTTAAAAATTCACTAATTTAATATAAAATTACTGTAGGCCTACTATGGCCAGGCACCACTCTTTTAAACTTTTGAGTATCTATATTTAATCTGGAAACATCATATAAGATAATTCCATTGATATCCAAGCCACAATTTGGAGAGTGAGTTATTAAGAGCTTGGACTAAGATGTGTTGGGACTGTAGGGGACAGAAAGTGTAAAGTTCATATGATACACTTCTTGTGGAGTGTACAGTATGTGTCCGTCTCATCTGTCCCTTCCATGGCAACATTTGGTGAAGGCTTGGAGGGCAAAATTTAGTCCATGCATTCAGTTCACAGAAAAAAATGTCCTTTCCTGATAGAAAAGGGAGGGCTGAAGAGTCTCTCCAGACCACTGTTCCTGTTTGACTATAATATGACTATTTATTCATATAATACTTTCCACAGATTCTGATTTTTATGATGCCATAAAGTAAGATTTTCAGAAACTTGATGGTGGGTAACATAATGCCATCAATGACAGCATTAATTAATGAAGAATTCTACTTAGTGGGGGTGAGCATCATAGTTTTCTGAAAATGAATCTTGAGAGCTTCCTTGATTATACTGTGATTCTGCTTCCATTATCATTTAGAGACTGAGGCATGAGATGGGTCTGGTGATTATAGTGATTTAGGAGGAGAAATAATATGTCAGAATTATGGGAGATTCTATAATTTCATGGTCTACAGCATAAAAAAATACATCACATCACTATATCCAGTGTGTTGTATTTTAATATTGGCTATTGTGGTACCTTATGCAAGATACCTACCTGATTGCAGATTTATACTGAACTCCCCTGACATCAATAGCATACACATTGTAGTTTCTAATGAAGAAAAGAGAATATGATATGCTTTTATTAGAAATTTATTTAGGGTCTAAGCCATAATGGCACATATGAAGGGAAAAGAAATCATTCATTAAGTATTTCCTTGGAATTATTCATAATTTCATTGAACAATATGACAGACCCTAGACCTCATGGATGTGTCAGGCAATGCTGAGCATAGCGGTGTAGCTCTGTGATGCTGAGCCACATGGAGGACATTATACCTCTGATCTGAAACCTGTTCCCTGGGGCAACTACAGGTTCTGACAATTAGAGCCTTTAACAGTTTGGGCCATAACTTTTTTAGAAGCAAGAATTTTTATATATATACCAAAATTTCTTCCTGACATTGTGTGGGTCACATGAAAATTCAAGGGTTTTGATACTTGACACATCAACCATTAAAATGAAAACTTTAAAACCAAGATGCTTTCCAATATAGAGATATGTGGCATCATGAGTAGTAGTCAACCAAGAAGGTACGTTAATTTTCAGTTTCTGACTATTTTTATGTTTTTCTTTTTTAAAAATATATTTTATTGATTATGCTATTACAGTTGTCCCATTTCCCCCTTTTATTCCCCTCTTCCCTGCACACCCCCTCCCACCCACATTCCCCCTCCTTTAGTTCATGACCATGGGTTGTACATATAAGTTCTTTGGCTTCTACATTTCCTGTACTATTCTTAACCTCTCCCTGTCTATTTTCTACCTGCCATTTATGCTACTTATTCTCCGTACCATTTCCCCCTCCCATTCTCCCACTGATAACTCTCCATATGATCTCCATTTCTGTGATTCTGTTCCTGTTCTAATGGTTTGCTTAGTTTGTTTTTGATTTGTTTTGTTTTTTAGGTTCAGTTGTTAATAGCTGTCAGTTTGTTGTCATTTTACTGTTCATATTTCTGATCCTTTCCTTTTTCTTAGATTAGCCCCTTTAACATTTCATATAATAAGGGCTTGGTGATGATGAACTCCTTTAACTTGATCTTATTTGGGAAGGACTTTGTCTACCCTTCCATTCTTTTTTTTTTAATTTTTTAAATGTGATTTTTTGTATTTTATTTATTTATCTCTAGAGGGGAAGGAAAGGAGAGAGGGAGATAAATATCAAAGTATGGTTTCCTCTTGTGCATCCCCTGATGGGAACTGGCCTGCAACACAGACATATGCCCTGACTGGGAATTGAACCTCAATCCTTTGGTTTGCAGGCTCGCACTCAATCCACTGAGCTTCACCAGCCAGGGCCCCTTCCATTCTAAATGACAGCTTTGATGAATAGAGTAATCTTGGATATAACTCCTTGTCTTTCATGACTTTGAATACTTCTTTGCAGCCCCTTCCTGTCTGTGAGTGTCTTTTGAGAAATCAGCTGACAGTCTTATGGGAACTCCTTTGTAGGTAACTGTCTTCTTTTCTCTTGATGCTTTTAAGATCCTCTCCTTATCTTTAATCTTAGGTAATGTAATTATAATATGCTTTGGTGTGTGCCTCCTTGGGTCCAACCTCTTTGGGATTCTCTGAGCTTCCTGGACCTCCTGGAAGTCTATTTCCTTTGCCAGATTGGGGAAGTTCTCATTCATTATTTTTTCAAATAATTTTTCAATTTCTTGCTCTTCCTTTTTTCCTTCTGGCACCACTATGATTCAGATATTGAAATGTTTAAAGATGTCCTGGAGGTTCTTAAGTCTCTCCTCATTTTTTGAATTCTTGTTTCTTCATTCTGTTCTTGTTGAATGTTTATTTCTTCCTTCTGCCCCAAACTATCAATTTGAGTTCCAGTTTCCTTCCTGTCACTGTTGGTTCCCTATGTATTTTTCTTCATGTCCTTTTCATAGTCTACACTTTTTCCTCTATTTTGAGACCATACTCAACCAATTCTATAGAGCGTCCTTCTTTTTTAAAATTTTTACCCTCTTTTTTTCTTACAGCATAGGAATCTCACATACTGAGGTCGGACTCCACAGTTGATTTTTCTAAAGATTTTTATTTATTTATTTTTATAGAGAAGGGAAATGAGGGAGAAAGAGAGGGAGAGAAACATCAATGTGTGGTTGCCTCTCATATATCCCCTATTGGGGACCTGGCCTGCAACCCAGGCATGTGCCCTAACTGGGAATCGAACCAGCAACCCTTTGCTTCATAGGCCTGTGCTCAATCCACTGAGCTACACCAGCCAGGGCTCTATAGAGCATACTTATCACCAGTGTTTAGAATTGTGCATCTGATAGGTTGGCTATTTCTTGTTGCTTAGTTGTATTTTTTCTGGAGTTTGATCTGTTCTTTCACTTGGACTTTTTTTTTTTTTGTCTTGTCACACCTGTTAAATAGTAAGGGGAAGAGCCTTAGGTATGTGCCAGTGCAGGGCAGCCCATGTCTCTGTGTTGTGGTACTCTTTGTGTGTGTGTGTGTGGGGGGGTGTCCAAGAGGGAACAATGCCACTTGCTCAGCTCTCTGCTCAATTTCAGTCACTGTCTTTGTTACCCACAAGGAAATTGGGCCCTTCTAGTGCTGATTCCCAGGTGGGTGGGCTTCTGTACATTCCAGGACCCTGTGGGTCTCTCCAACAAACTCTCCTGTGAGGCTGGGAGTTTCTCCAGCCACCTCAACCCCCACAGGTTTTTCAGTCAGAAGTTTTGAGACATTATTCCCCACACTGGAACCCTGGGTTTCATGGTCTGTTTCACTCCCCAGTTGTTCCTCCTGGTTTATCCACATACAAATATGGGATCACCAGCTCCATCAGCCACTGTCTTGCCTGGTCATCTAGCTGTTCTCTCAACTATCCCAGTCCTTCAGCTGCTGCCTTGTTCCAGTCCTCTCCACTTCGACTGCCTGCCTCCACCCCACCGCCCCCCGACATGAGTCTGGATGAATGTGTCTCTTTAACTGCTTGGTTGTCAGACTCTACAGTTTGATTTTCTATCAGTTATGGGGTTTTTTGTTTTTAAATTTGTTGTTTTACTTTTGATTGTGAGAGGAGGCACAGTGTGTCTACCTATGTCTCCATCTTGACCTGCAGTGTGTTTTTCTTAATAAATAGATAAATTCTAAGAGACATAACTACCAGATTATTTCCCTCAGACATCAGATGTCAAAGAAATGAAATTCAATATGCTTTATAAGTTGTTTGCTTTTAATTTTTTTAAATATTGCATTGAATCTAAGATGCATTGATTATATAATATACCATTATTTTATGTGCTGATATGAATTGTAATTGTAAGCCTTATCTCAATTTTTAAAGATATTTTATTTATTTAGTTTTAGTTTTAGAGAGTTTAGAGAGAGGAGAAAGAGAGGGAGAAAAACATCAATGAGCAAGAGAAGCATGGATCAATTGCTTCTTTCATGACTCCAACTGGCTACTGGGCCCACAACCCAGGCATGTGTCCTGATCTCAGAATCAAACAGGTGAAACTTTGGTTCACAGGCCAGCTTTCAATCCACTGAGCTGCATCAATCAGGGCTACCTTATCTCAGTTTTCAGAAAGGTAGAAAAGTGTATCTTAGAATCAATGAAATTTGGTAATCACAAGTGACATGGGTTGGAAAAAAGCAAATAGCATACATGTATGTAGTCATGATCCACCCCCAAACCTCAATAATTTACTGTACATCTCCAATAATTGCATATGCTGTATTTTTACAACATGGAACCATGCAGTGTATTTTGAATTGCAAATGGCTTTTTTCATTCAACAATATATTATGGACATTTACCCTATTTTTTAATGACTAAAATGTTGCTCATACATGTCTTTTTTTAATCTTTAAGTCAGAAGTTATAAACTATGGCCCAGAACCCATTGCCTTAAATATCAAGACATTTAATATACATTCCTGCTTTTCAGCTTCTCTTAAAAATCAGGTGAAGTTGATACTTTTGCATGTGGACAGTTTCCAGTCACTTGATGACTGACCCAATTAAAGGGTGCATCCCTTTCCTGTTCAGCATGTTCCCTGCACTTTGTTGTTATACACACAGCCTGCACCTCTTGCTTACATGCTACCTGGCCCCCTTTGGGTTTTGGGTTTGTAACTCTTACTTTAAACATTTAGAACAAAACTTATTGCACAAACACAGAAAGGGCTCTTGGTTGCATTCCAAGTATGCTTAGAAAATTACACAATTTCTCACTGTCTACCACCTTCAGCACCTAATGTTTCCTCCTGCCAACAACTAGATATCCAATGTAAAACTTCTCAAATCCCCCACTTCCTTCAAGCTGCAATTGAGGAGTTATCAGTTTCAATTATAACCCCAGATATTTTTACTATTCTTTTTTTATCATGTGCATCTCATTTAATTATCATAGATACAACATTTTTACATTGGGATTTCATCATTAAATCTCATTCATAATGATCTGCCATTGTTCATTCAAAATGGAAATATTTTATTTGTACTGTTAGTTAGCTCAACTTCATTCCTGTGGTCCAACCTGACCATTGTTTTAGTTGTTTCATGCCTAGAGTTTGGGAGCTAAACTCACCCTTTTATCCTCACCATTTTCTCAGTTGGCAAAGAACATTGTGGAAATTCTTGAGTGAGGCTCAAGAACAGGAAGATATCTAGTGTGCCATTAGCAAATGTAGCCCATTGTCCATTGTTATATTTTGTGTAGAGCAGATATTGAGTAGTAACATTAAGCAGGACTCTCAGTTCTTCTTACTATACTTCTAATAATTATTTTATCACTTGAAGAATTTTATTGAAGAGATTCTTAGTATGACCAATAAACCACTATTGTTTGAATATTGTATTCTACAAAATAGACAACAAAATAATTTTAATGTAATTCCATTTCTGGAAGACACGTGTACACATTTCTATTCTGCTTCAAGCCTAAAATAGAAAAATAAAATACACAACACTGAATTTAATGAAATTGTTTGACGACCAAACAATGAATAACATGAAGAATTTAGTACTAATTTTGAGTACTAGTTTACATATGTCACAATTAAATAAAAGACCTCTCCCCCCCATGTCAGCTGGGGGAGCCAGCAAGTGTTGTTCCCCTGAAGAATGATATGGTAGGACTGAAATGGAAACTTGTACTAAAGAAGGCCTGAGTTATATAGTGTTATCTTTTAAAAACACCCATGTCTCATAGATAAACCTCCTTCCATGGGGATACATGAGAGCATAGAGCTTCCCAGGTGTTAGATTGTGTTAGGTGTTCCCAGGTGTTTGCTGTTAGATTGTGTCCTCTGCAATATAAATTAGATGCAAAGATGTATAAACCAGGAACTTTCCCAGACTTACTAATAAAGAAATAATGTTATTTCCCAAGACTTTAATGACAGCAAGATGCTTTGGACTATCCCAAAGTTCAATATCAGTGAGAAAATTTTGTATGCTATCTGAGGATGTTGAATACTGGACAGTCAGGAATAGAGCCAATTTTGTAGAAGCTGATTGGATGCATTTACATTTAAATAAGCCCTTAAACCATTGTTTTTTTAAGTAAGCCCCCCCCCAAAGCAATATATCATAATCCTGATGACTATTTATAAATTTCTGATTAAAAAATAGATGCTAATATAGAAAATTTAAAAATATATAAAGAAAAAGAAAATTAAACTCCCATGATGCCAATATCCACAAGCTTCATCTGTTAATATTTTTATATATTTTAGTTCTCCATGAGGTGTGTTTTTTCTTGACACATTTAAAATTTTTGAAATTATTCCATATATAAATATTCTACTCTTTTCAATTAATTTATAACATATACACAAATTCACATAATTTATAACACAGCAAATAATAGATATCAGAGCTATTTTCCCTGGTTTGTTGAAAATTTCTGAGAGCATAATTTAATGGCATCATTGTGTGGCTGTCCATTGTGTTAACTTCATAAAATTTGCTGAACTATTCTCTTATTGTTGGTCATTTCATTTGTTTTCTTTTTGCAATCATAAATAATCATTTTGGGAAGCCTTTGTAATAATTCTGGTTGAATGAAATAAGTGGATAAAAAGTAGTAAATGTTTATTTTTTAAAAGATTTTATTTATTTTAGGCAGAGGGGAAAGGAGTAAGAAAGAGAGAGAGAGAAACATCAATGCATGGTTGCCTCTTGTGTGCCCCCTACAGGGGACCTGGCCAGCAACCCAGGCATATGCCATGACTGGAAATTGAACAAGTGACCCTTAGGTTCACAGGCTGGCACTCAATCCACTGAGCCACACCATCCAGGGCTAAATGTTTGATACTCAACAGATGTATTGCCAAACTATATGACAAAGGTACTATTGCCATGTTGCTTACAATGAATGAGTCCCCATTTCAACCCAATCTCATTGGCACAAAGTAACCTTATTTTTAAACTTTTCTTTTCATAAATAAAAAAGGTATCTCTTTGTTGCTTGAAAGTACATTTTTTTTTATTCCTGGTGAGGATGAATATTATTTCATGTAAACATTTTCTTTTGTGGGAATTAATAAACTGCTACAGGTAAGGGTGGCCTTACACAGAAAATGTAGTCTATGCCTGTTTGAACATCAGCTTTATTTTAAAATATGATTTTAATTTTTAAAGTTGTGTCATATACATAATTAACCTTATAGATATGAAAGATCAGGTATTAAGTATCTATTAAAAACTGAGATAAGCGAGGCTCAGAAAAAAATTAGTAATTGACCCAACTTAATTCAGTGAGTAAGCAGAAGAGTTATTTTTGTTTGTTCTACCTTTTGTTGTTGAATCAGCGAATTTCAACAAAAACTACTGTTTGAGCAAGTAATCTCCAGTGCATACAAAATACAAGAAAGCAAGTAAGAATCACTGTTTAACAACCGTCCCCTACTGCCTAAAACAGAATATAAGACATCAAGAAAAAGGCTGGTATCATTTTTTACATGATGCTAAGACACTCCAATTTTGAACAAGAATATAAATGTTTAATAAGAGAGAAAAGAAAAAAAAGAGATGAGTTAAAGTGCTCTTTCTCTAGTTGTTGACTCAGAAAACAATAACCTTAAGTACTCATGAGCTTAAACATAAGGTGATAGAGGCCCAAGATGGCAGAAGAGTAAATGGAATCTCCACTAACCTCCTCTGAGGACAAATCTGGAATTACAACTAAATCGTGAAGAAATCATCCTGAATAATCAACTGAGTATTAGCTAGAGAGAAGTCTTATAACCGTAGACAAACAGAAGAAACCACTTCACCACAGTATTACTGGTAAGGTGTGTGGATGAGGCCTGACAGGGTTGACTGGGCTTCCATGGCAGCAGCTGAAGTCCTAGAGGGATATTTCAGTGCCTGGAGGGTTCCCCCTGAGAAGTGTTTGATCTAAACCCCACGCTGGGCTCCCTAGGCTACAGCACCAGAACCAGGAGAAAACTGACATAACATAGGGCTATGAAAAGCAATGTGGTTTCTTTCCATTAGGGAGAGAAGGCTGGAGATACAGATAGCCTCTTAGAGGACCAACACACAAAAATTCATTTGTAGCCACTTACCCTGGGCTCCATCAGAAGGAAGGCAGAGTGTACTAGAGACACATGAGGAGAATTTGGAGCTGGTGGCTCTGGGGAGCAAATTGAAGGAATATGCACCAGGATCCCTGTGCTGAGTCATACTGAAGGAGTCATCTTTCTCAGACAGAGCAATACTTTTTAAATGGCATCAACCTATGGGGAAGCAATAACCTAACCCACAGGAATTACTCTACCTCAACCTGTGGTACTTCAGCCCTACTACTGAAGAATATACCTGGAAGATTTTCACTCTTTAAGTCTAATAGAAAGCCTGTAGGAAGAGGTGGATCTCTGGGAGTTCTGAGATTTTAGCTGACCCTCCACAAGGCCCACTGCTAGTAAAAAGCAGCCTTGGTGTTTAGCATGGTTCTTTCTGTGCACAAACAGGCTCAGCATAGGAGCCATAATTTGTGTATTTCTGATAACTCCAAACAGGTGTCCCAGGGCCTGTTACATGTAGGGTTTGACTTAGGCCTGCACTAGAGTCCTTGCCGATCTACTTATTACATAGAAACAAATACAAAGAGGCAACCAAAATGAAAAGGTAAAGAAATAGTCACCAAATGAAAGAACAAGAGAATTCTCAAGAAGAACTAGATGAAATTGAGGTAAGCACTTTATCAAATAAACAGTTTAGAGTAAAGATTATAAGGGCTATTTAACAGCATAAACAAACATAAAGACCATAAAAAAGGACCAGTCAAAACAAAGAATACAATATGTGAAATAAATAATACACCGGAAAGAAAAAATAGTAGTTTACATGAAGCAGAGGACTGAATCATTTCAGAGAGAGATTTGGAAGACAAGGTGGAAAAAACACATAACAAGCAACAAAAATGAAAAAGAATGGTGTAAAATGAGGAGAGTTTAAGAAATGTTTGGGACAATGAAGCATAACAGCATTCTCATCACGGCAATACCATAAGGAGAAGAGACTGAGCAAGGGATCAGGATCCTATTTGAATATATAATTACCCCAAATCACCCTAATGTGGTGAAGGAAAAAGACCACAACTCCAAGAAGCATAGAGAATCCCATATAAGTAGGACCTAAAGAGGCCTACACCAAGACACATCACAATTAAAATGACAAGGCTTAAACTTAAGGAGAGAATCCTAAAATCCACAAAAGAAAAGAAGGTATTTATACAAGGGAGCCCCAATTAGACTGTCATCTGACTTCTCAATAGAAACATTTCAGGCTAGAAGTGTATGGAATGAAATATTCAAGGTGATGAAAGGGAGGACCTACAACCAAGGCTACATTATCCAGCAAGGCTATCATTTTAAGTCATAGAAATAAGGAACTTCCCAGACAAGCAAATGCTAAAGGAGTTTGTTAACACCAAAACAGTACTGCAACAAATCTTAAAGGTCTTGCTTTAAGAACAAGAAAAAGAATGAAGAAAAAGAAGAAGGAAGAGAAAGGAGGAAGAAGGAGGGGAAGAGGAGAAGGAGCAGGGGGAAGAGGAGGAGGAAAACAGGAGAGGAAGAAGAAAGAAAAGTAGTTAATAATAAAATGTCAAAAATAATTTTTTTCAATAATCACTTTTATTGTAAATGGTGTAAAGTCTCCAACCAAAAGACATTGGTTAGCTGAAGAAAACAAGACTAATATATATGTTGCCTGCAAGTGACCCACCTCAAATCAAAAGATATACAAGATACACACTGACTGAAAGTGAAGGGATGGAAATATATCTCATGCAAATGGAAAGAAGAAAACTGCTGGGGTAGCAATACTTTTATCTGATAAAATAGATTTGAAACCAAGGCTATAGTAAGAGACAAAGAAGGACACTACATAATGATAAAGGGAACAATCCAACAAGAGTATATAACCCTAATAAACATTTATGCACTCAATATAGGAGCACATATATGTGTAAAGCAAATCTTGATGGACATAAAGGGAGACATCAACAGAAATACAGTCACAGTCAAGGATTTTAACACCCCACTGACTTCAATGGATAGATCTTCTATATAGAAAATCAACATGGAAACAGTGGCCTTAAATGACAGTCTAGATCAAATAGATTTAATTGATATCTTCAGAGCATTTCACCCCAAAGCAACAGAATATACATAATTTTCAAATGCACATAGAATGCTTTCTAGGATAGACCACATGTTAGGACACAAAACAAGTCTCAATAAATTCAAGAACATTGGAATCGTATCATGCATCTTTCCTGACAGCAGTGCTATGAAACTAGAAATCAATCATAAGAACACTGAAAAATACTCAAGACACAGAAGCCAAATAAGTTATTAAACAATGAATGGGTCAACAAAAAGATCAAGGAAGAAGTCAAGATTCTTTGAAACAAATGAAAATGAGAATACAACAATCCAAAATCTGTGTCACACAGGGAAAGCAATCCTAGGAGGGCAATTCATGGCTTTTACAGGCCTATCTCAAAAACAAAACAAAACAAAAAAGACAAAAAAAGCTCAAATAAACAATCTAACTTTACATTTACAGGAACTTGAAAAAGAACAACAAGCAAAAACCCAAAATGAATAGAAAGAAGGAAATAATAAAGATCTGAGCAGAAATAAATGAAATAGAGTATAAAAATTATACAAAAGATCAATGAATCCAATAACTCATTCTTTGAAAAGGTAAACAAATTGATAAACCTTTAACCAGACTCCCTGAGAAAAAAGAGAGGACCCAAATAAATAAAATCAGAAATGAAAGAGGAGAAATAACAACTGGCACCAAGAAATACAAAGGACTGTAAGAAAATATCTTGGATAACAATGCCAACAAGCTGGATAACATGAAAGAAATAAATAAATTCATAGAAACACATAATCTTCCAAAACTAAATCAGGAAGAATCAGAGAATATGAATGGATAGACTGCACCTAGTGAAATTGAAGCAATAATCAAAAAATTCCTGACAAAAGCCCTGGACTGGGCAGCTTCACAAAGGAATTTTCACAAATATACAGAGAAGAAATAACACCTCTCTTTCTCAAACTATTTCAAAAAATTCAAGAGAAGGGAATGTTCCCAAACTCATTTTACGAGACCAGAATTATCCTAATTCCAAAACCAGATAAAGACTATACAAAGAAAGAAAATTATAGGTCATTATCCATGGTCAACATAGATACTAAAATCCTCAACAAAAATATTAGCAAATTTAATACAGCAATTAATTGAAAGATCATACACCATGATCAAGTGGGATTTGTTCCAGAAATATAAGGTTGGTACAACATTTGCAAATAAAAATATATGATTCACCACATACACAAAATGAAGGACAAAAAACACATGATCACATCAATAGATGCAGAAAAAGAATTTGATGTAATCCAGAACCCATTCATGATAAAAAAAAATATCAGCAAAGTGGGAATAGAAGCAGCATACCTAATTATGACATATATGACAAACCCACTGTCAGCATCATTTTCAACAGGCAAAAACTACAAGTGTTCCCCTTAAGATCAGGAACAAAACAGTGATGTCCTCTTTCATCTCTCTTATTCAACGTAGTACTGGAAGTCCTAGGCACAGCGATCAGACAAGAAGAAATAAAAGGTATCCATATTGGAAAGGAAGAAGTAAAACACTATTTGCAGGTGACATGATATTGTACATGGATAACCCCAAAGATTCCACCAAGAAACTACTAGATCTGATAAATGAATTCAGCCAAGTAGCACAATGCAAAATTAATATGCAGAAATTAGTTGCATTCTATATGCCAATAACAATCTAACAGAAAGGGAAATTAAGAAAACAATTCCATTCACACTTTCTTCAAAAAGAATAAAATACATAGGAATAAATCCTAACCAGGGATGTAAAAAACCTGTACTTGGTAAATTATAAGACGCTGAAAAATGTCTGAAGATGACACCAATAAGTGGAAAGACATACCATATTCATGGACAGAAAGAATTAACATCAATAGAATGTCCATGCTAACCATGCATTCTGTAGATTCAACACAATTCCTATCAACATTCCCATGGTGTATTTCACGGAACTAGAACAAATATTTCAAAAACTTATATGGAATCACAAAAGGCGATCCTGAGACAAAAGAACAAAGTTGGAGGAATCACACTACCTGTATCAAACTATCCTATAAATCTATAGTAATCAAAAGAGCATAATACTGGCACAAAAACAGACAGATCAATGGAACAGAATAGTGAACCCAGAAATAAACCAACACCATTATAGTTAATTAATATTCAAAACAGGAAGCAAGCACAAGTAATGGGCAAAAGGCAGTTTATTCAGTAAATGGTGTTGGGAGAATTGGACAGATACATGCAGAAAATGAAACTGGACAGCTTTCTTATGCCACACAAAAGGAAAAATTCAAAATGGATTAAAGAGTTAAATTTTAAACCTGAAACAATAAATATTGTAGAAGAAAATACAGGCAACAAAATCTCAAATTTTGATCATAGCAATATTTTGTCAGATATACCTCCCCAGGCAAGGGAAACAAAAGAAGAAAAAAATAAACAAATGGGAATACATCAAACTAAAAGGGTTTTGCACATAAGAGGAAAACACCAAAAACTAAAAAGACAGCCCACAGAATTTGAGAACATATTTGCCAATACATGTGATAAGGAGTTAATATCCAAAATTTATGAAGAACTTACATAGCTCAACACCAAACAAACAACCCAATTTAAAAATGGGCCAAGGACCTGAATATAGACACTTATACAAATAGGACATACAGATGGCCAATAAACACATGAAAAAATGCTCAACATTAGTAATCATTGGAGAAATGCAAATTTAAACCACAATTAGATATCATCTCACACCTCAAAATGGCCATCATCAATATATCAATAAACAACAAGTGCCAACCAGGATGTGTAGAAAGGAGAACACTTTTGCACTCTTGGTAGGAATGCAGATTGGTGCAGCCACTGTGGAAAGCAATGTGGAGATACCTCAAATAATTAAAAATGGACCTGCCTTTTGACCCAGCAGTCCCACTTCTCAGAATATGTCTGAAGCAACCCAAAACACTAATTTGAAAGAACATAAGCACCCCTGTATTTATTGCAATGTTATTTATTATTGCCAAGTTATAGCAGCAGTCCAAGTGTCCATCAATGGAGAGGTGGATAAAGCACCTCTGGGATATTTACACAATGGAATACTACTCAGACATAACAAAGAGAAAATTTTATCCTTTGCCAAATATGGGTGGACCTAGAAAACATTACTCTATGTAAGGTTAGCCAGTCAGAGAAAGACAAATACAATATGACTTCACTCATATGTGGAATCTAGTGAACAAACTAAACTAACAAGCAAAATAGAGACAGACTCATAGATAGAAAGCAGGATGACAGTTAAAGGTGGGCTAGGGGGTGGAAGGACTGACCAAAAAGGAAAAAGGAGTCATGGACATTGACAACAGTGTGCTGGTTGCAGGGATGGGGAGGAGGACATAAGAGAATGAAATTGTAATGGAAAAAATTAAATAAAAACTTGGAAAATAAAATAAAAAATAAACATAAAGTAAGAAATATTTGAAAGGTATGCAGAGAACTGGAAATACTTTTGAGGCAATATTTTTCAAGGTACAACAAGGCAAACAAATAGAATAATGAGTGTATATTCAGAGTAAAAATTTTGTTTCTCCTTCATATTTACAGAAAAGTGTTTACTAATTGCGAAAAGGTGACTACTTTTCTAAGTTAATGATCTAAAGGAAATAAAGTCATAAAAACATCTAAAGTGGCTAAGTAGCTCATTTGATTATATAAGCTTACAAAAAAATTTGGATTTGAAATCCTTTAGGCAGATCTTCCAATTGAAAAAAATTCACAAAACTTTTTGAAAAAGATATCTCTGAGAATTTATTTTTAATTAGTTTATCAATTTTTATTAACTATAAAATGTGTTTAGGCAAAGTATAATTTTTAAACCAATTGTACATGTATTTGAGTGAAATGTGACCACATAAAAACCTTCAATAATCTTGTGGAATTTAGACACCATGAAACTTGAGATGTAGCTGTTGTGTTAGTTACAGTTTCTTGGTTACAAGCAACAGAAACTGATCTGGTAATCTCAGGCAAAAAGAGAATTTCTTGGCAGGCTCTAAGAAGCTCACAAAATTTAATGTAAGCCTGGAGTACCATTTTTGGAATGCAGGCATAAATCTGAAACTGTCTAAGTAGCCCTAAAGGGAAAACAAGAGAAAATATTCACACCAAAGAATAATTAGACTTGTACAATACCATTCTGCATCACTAGTTGAGAATTCCAGCAGGAGAGCTTCTGGTTAGATGAATTTGTGTGCATATTCCATGGCAAGAGGGAAAAGAGACCCACTCCATTTTTGTGGTCAGAAGCAGCTGCTAATGTCTAAAACTCTACATAAGTTGGGATTTTTAAAAAAAGAGAGAGAGACTATAAAACGAAGGGATCTTGGCTCAGGACATGAATTTCTGTATTAAAATTATAGAAATTAAGGATCTTTACAGCTATAAATGTTAAGATTAACCACTCCACAAAGTCCTGTTCCTCCAATTGGTCAGCAGAAACCTTAAAGGCTGCAGATGGAATATTTCTTCTCCAGTGAATCTGACTAGTCCAAGAGCAAATCCCTAAGAACAGTAACACTGTGGTTTTCTCTATGAACCAGTCTAGATATATCAGTCTATAGTGAGACATATTGTCAGTAGGTGACTGACTATTCAGGAACACAAAGCTTTCAATCTGCTTTTTAGTCTCTTGCTCTTAAAATATGAGTAGACAGGCAAAGGTTGCCTGATATCTTACTTAGCAAAGCCTCCAGTATGAAGGGTACTAGCCTAAACATACAAACAGAAATAAGCAAGTTGTTGGGAGCAGGAACACAAAATTTTTTTAAATTATATTTTATTGATTATGCTATTACAGTTGTCCTGATTTTACCCCTTTGCACCCTTCCACTCGGCAGCCCCCACTCCCTCAAGCAATCTGTCCGGCATTGTTCATGTCCATGGGTCATGCATATAATTTCTTTGGCTACTCCATTTCCTATATTGTACTTAACAGTCCCATGGTTATTTTGTAACTACCTATTTGTACTTCTTAACCCCCCCACCACTTCACCAATTCTCACCCTCCCCTGTCCCATCTGGCAACCTTTTGGTAACTAACTTCTTTTTTCTTGCTTTTAAGAGTTTCTCTTTATGTTTAACCTTTGGCATTTTAATGATGTGTCCTGGAGTGGGCCTCTTTGCACCCATCATAATTGGAATTCCCTGTGCTTCCTAGACTTATGTGTCTATTTCCTTCACCAAATTATGAAAGTTTCTTTCACTATTTTTTAGATAAATTTTCAATTTCTTGCTCTTTCTCTTCTCATCTCACACCCCTATGAGGCAAATTTTGGACTTTTAAAGTTGTCCCAGAGGCTGTTTATACTATCCTCATTTTTTAAATTCTTTTTTCTTTTTATTGTACTGTGTGGTTGTTTTCTGGTTCTTTATGTTCCAAATCATTAATTGGACTCTTGACTTCATCCATTCTACTGTTGTTTCCCTGTAAATTCTTATTTATTTCAATTAGTGTATTCTTTGTTTCTGACTGGGTCTTTTTTATGCTGCTGAGGTCCTCACTAAGTTCCTTGAGCATCCTTATAACCAGTGTTTTGTACTCTGCATCTGATAGATTGCTTATCTCCATTTTGTTTAGCTCTTTCTCTGGAGTTTTGATCTCTTCTTTCATTTGGGCCATGTTTCTTTGTCTTCTCATTTTGGCAGCCTCCCTGTGTTTCTATGTATTAGGTAGAGCTGCTTTGACTCTGTGTCTTGATAGTGTGGCTTAATGTAGTAAGTGCCCTGTAGGGTCCAGTGGCACAGCCTCCCCTTTCACCCAAACTGGATACTTGAGGTGTGCATACACCTTCATGAGGTCTGAGTACACCCTCTTCTTGTAGTTGAGCCTCGGTTGCTGTTTGCAGATCAATGGGAAGGATTTACCCAAGCCAGTCACCTGCAAGGACTGGCTATGACCACTATTCAGCAACCTCCACCTTCCATGGAGGATCATCTATGCAGGGATAAGGTGTTGGTGCTCTGATGTGGTCTATAGCTGTCTACTGGGTGCATTGGCCTTGGGGTTTCTGGGGTGGTGCAGGCCAAGTTCAGCTCCCCACCTGTGTTTTATCTGGGGCATCCTGCCTGATCTATAAAGCAATCTGCAATGGCTGCTACTTGTGCTGGGCTTGGAGATTCACAGGTGAGGCCAAGCTGTGACACTAATCTGGCTGCCACTATGGCTTACTGAACCCAGTTATTTGTTTGATAGGATTTAGGAATGAAGACCAGCCATTCACATGGAAAAGCAGCTTGGGTGGGCCCATAAGTTGGGTAGGGTAGAGATTCTGCAGATCTCCAAGGTGGGTCACACAGTGTCAGTCAGTTGATGGAGCCTCACATATGGCACCAGCCTACCAGCTCTGTGGGGAGAGGGCTCAGCAAAGAACAATGGCCTCTGCTTGCCCTTATGCCAGACACTTCAGTCTCTCCCTATATACCACTGATGCTCTTCAAGCTGCCACGCCAGTACTGGGGCTCAGAGGGAGCAAGTCTTACAGCTGAGTTCATATGTGTGTTTCCCAAAAGGAACTGCTTAGGGCTCCAGAAGCCTTCTCCACCCACTCAGTCACTGCTGGTTTTTGCAACCAGAAGTTGTGGGGACTTATCTTCCAGGCACTGGAATCCTGGGCTGGGTGTCCTGGTGTAGATGTGGGACTCCTCACTCCCGAGATATCCCTCCCAAGTTTTTATCTAGTTGGGTGTAAGGTCAGCCTGTTCTGTATCCATATCCCTCCTACCAGATGGATGAATGTAGTTTCTTCAATTCCATAGTTGTCAGACTTCCATTAAACTTGATTTTTGATGTCCCTGAGTGATGGTTGTTCTATATTTTAGTTGTGATTTTGATATGTTTGTGCAAAATGTGAGCCATGTCTGCCTACATCACCATCTTGACTGGAAACCCATCCCAAAATCTTAAAATTAAAAAAAGAAATCTGTCATTAGTATCTACAGAGCTAGGAGACAATATTAAATATGTAAAACAAAAAGGGAAATTTAGAGAACAAAAATAAAGGTGCTAGAAATTAAAATTAAAATAAAAGAAATAAAATTCTCAGTATAAGTCCTAGATTATAGGATTGATAAAATCTCACAAACACTGAGAAAATGCCTCTGAAATTAATGTGAAAAGTCATGGAGCTGGAAAGTGGGAGGGAAAGGGTGAGATAATTAGAAGATCTCACCAGGAAGTTCCACACTCAAATGTTCTTTATAGAAATAAATATTATGAAATACAAAATCTGAAAAGCCTACTAAGTTTTCAGTGCAATGTATGAGGTAGAACCACACCATAACACATCATTACAAAATCACAGAACCCTACAGACAAAAAGAGGGATCTAAAAACTTCCAAAGACTTAAGATACATCAGATCAAAGGAAAGATAAAAAACCAGAGTCCCAGTGGATGTATCAAAAATAACTACAATATAGAATGAAACAATAGATCAAAAGGTAAAATTACATGTTTATTTTTAGAGACTTGGAAGCAAATACAAAAATAAATAGCTCAGAGTTATTGCCTCAGGAGATTGAAAAAGTGATGTATGTGCACATGGAAGCTTTTTTTAAAATAATAAAACTTACAGAAATCATTATTTTTAAGTATATTATATAGTGAGAAATTAAAGAGAGTGAGAAAGAGATTGATTCACTATTGTAGGAGGTATACCCTGTACTGGAATACCACAGAATGATTTGGTGACTAATCTGACAAAAGTGTTTGAAAACCAACTCAAATTAGTTTAAAAACAACAAATTGAAGTTGAAATATTTTGGCTCTCATTAGTTAGGATGGATTCTGGGACATACCAGAATATCAAAATCAGGGTTGCAGGAATCTAGACTTCATGTCTTTGCTTGGCTGCATCACAAAGTCAAGGATTCTACATAAACCATATAAAAAGGCCATTGGAAGTCCCACATTTACAGTTTTCCACCTTAGGAATCCAAGTGGAATGAGAGCTTCTTTGTCCCATTGTGCTGTTCATATACCCATTTGTTAGGACAGACCTCTAAGAGTGGCTGAGCCTGGGTCAGATATCCTTCCCTGGCTAGATTGGACAAGGGTACAGGCATGGTATTGTGATTGACTTTATCTTTCCTTGTACCCCACCTCATATCTTCTTCACCTACCTTTTACTACAGCCAACACTGAAGTAACTACTTTTGTGTACTTAAAAGCTGTCACTAATTTGCCTCAACTGATCCAGGGCTTCTGCAATGCCATCAGAAAAATTCCTGCTGCAAAGCCTGGATGTGTAACAGAGTGAACATCCCATGAGGCAACTCTTGATCAGTGGAATCTGGGAGCCTGTGGATAAAAGTTTTTCTCTTCTGTCCCTCAGTCCAGCCTTCTAAGATGCATTCTTCATGGCTCCTCAGAAGTCATAGTGGAATTAAATACCAGCTGACCTCAATAGTGACTAACTTGAGAACACACAATTAGTTTGTTTATCCTTCCTTGTATGTTTCTCTCACCTACTTCCACTTCTCTTTCCCTCTTCCCTAAAATCATGTCCACAATCTAGACTCATGCTTCAAGCTCTTCTTTCTGGGGAGAATTCAGAAGTCTATCTTAGATGCCCTGAGCTATGGATTTCAGATACATCATCAGTGTCTTCTGAATGTCAGCTGAGAAGGTATAAAATGTAAATTTTACTTCATAAACATTCATTTTCATATGGACTAATTTTCCAGTAAATCCTAATTAAACACAAGCCAATTATTAAGTAGAAGACAATTAGGCAAACAAATATAAAAATTATTTCCATATATACTGTAAAGCAACAGAGATGGCATACAATATGATTGGAGCCCTCCAGCTACTGAGGATTTGATGAGAGATATTCTTAGGGTAAAAGCATGTTAAAGTGATGGTAAATATGGGTGTTAATTTATAACCTCATTAATAACTGAGTGATTTTTTAAAGGAACTTTTTAATTATACCCAGAATCAAAAAATAAGATAGGGTATTTTGTACTTGGATGTTTCTAAAGTTGGCCCATTTAGGCAGTCTTTTTTTTTTTTAAGAAATGGTTTAAAGTATTATCTTTTACTTTATTTTTTAAAAGATTTCATTTATTTCTAGAAAGAAGGCAAAGGAAGGAGAAAGAGAGGGAGAGAAAGATGGATGTGGGAGAGAAACATTGATTGGTTGCCCACCCCCTCCCACATGTCCCAGTTGGGGACTGAATTGCAAGCCTAGGTATACGCCCTGACCAGGACTCAAACCTTTTGCTTTTCATGACAAGTCCCAACCAACTGAGCCACACTGACCAGTGCTATTTTTTTTAATTGTTGTCCTACTTTAAGTGGTTTCGTTTTTGTTTTTTTTTTTTTTTTCCAGCCAATGAAAGGGAAACTTCATTGAGGCCCCAGGGTCACAGGGATTAGGCAGAAGACTGCCTTATAGGCCAGAGTAGGTGATGGAGGGGCCTTATTGAACTTTCTTCCTGGGGTGCAGGTTGTTGGTGTGGCCACATTTCTTCATGCTGCAGTTGACAGCGTGGGGGTGCAGGTGGGCATAACACTTGTGGCAGATCATTTTGTCTCAGTTGTACTTCTGGGAGAGCTGGAGAAGGGAAGACCCGACGATGCCACCACGCGGATGAAGCACCAAGTGCAGGGTGGACTCTTTCTGAACATTGTAGTCTGAGAGAGTGTGGCCATCCTACAGCTGTTTGCCCGCAAAAAATCAATCGCTGCTGGTTAGGTGGGATGCCCTCCTTGTCTTGGATTTTAGCTTTGTAATTCTCAATGGTGTCACTGGGTTCAAATTCAGGGGTAATGGTCTTGCCAGTCAGAGTCTTCGCAAAGATCTGCATCTCTGTGTCTGTTGGGTAGACCACACGGTCGCCACAACCAAAGCACTCTGCTGCCTCGTTAAGAAGAAAGAGCTAAGTGGTTTTGAAATCACCTTAGTTTTCTTAGTACTTAAACAAATTCAATTTTGGTTGTTATTTTTTGAAATATTCAGACTGTACATGGATCAAATAATTTAGTCTTTGTGCTTACAAAAATTCTGGTATTAATATGGCAAATCCATATTCTTAAAAAGGTATAGGATGATTATTTCGAACTGCTATAGAATCATCATTTATATTCTTTATACCATGTGTTATAATTTTTCATACTTACATAATTTCTCCATTAAATTGTAATGATCTTGAAAACTGAAACTCTTTCTTCTTTGCATCTAACAATGAGTATTGGTTCCTAACAACGAGTATTACACATAGAATGTAAGAAACAAATTTTTTATTCTCTAATTTTTATTGTTCATGACAATTACTTGTTAATAAATAAATTGTTCTCATTGCAAACAATACAAATAAGTAAAAAGATGAAAATAAAGAAATAATTGTACTATCCAGGTATATTCAACAATAATGATTTAGTGTACATTCTTCTAGTCTATTTTTCAATTTTATGCACTTAAACATAACACACACTGATGTGCACTGATATATATGGTACATATAGAATAAAATGTGATCATATTAAACAATACTTTCATTCCATGATTTTTAATAATATTGCAATGATTTTTAGTATTTTATTGGATTTTGTACTTAAGGTAAAAATTAAATTTCACTGTAATTAAATCGATTATAAAAATATGTAAAGAAAGATTATTTCCTCATTCTCCCCTAGTCCATATCTCTGAAGTAAACTATATTAATAATTTGATGTCTTCCACACCTTCCACACCTCCCCCTATATGTTCCTACAAACATAAAGAAGCACATAAACATGTATGAGATTTTAACTCAATTAAAGCATTTTCATACACCCTTTGGATCACAGAACGGAGAAGTGAACTTAAAAATGTCAGCATTTTGTTTTCAGGAGTTTGATTGATAAGATATACACAATTTTTACTCATATTAGACTACTTTTATTAGTACCTAGATTCTGAATCTATACTGTCAGTCTGTCTTAGAAAACATCTCTGGTAAATATGGTTTCTATATAGATAAAAGATAAGTAAATGACTCCTTTTGCAAATATTAATGTTAAAGACCCAAAGATAAATATCTGTTAAATTTAAATACCATTGAACATTGTCTAAAGATAAATATCTGTTCAATTTAAATACCATTCAACATTGAGTAAAATTATTTCCTCTCAGGTGCCAAAGGAATATTTGTTGTCGTCTTATCTAGCATGTGGAAAACTAGACTTCCATTCTTTCCACCCTTTTTTAAAAGGAGCTATAGGAAAATAACTTGAAGATTAAAACAATAGTCCTTGAGTTTACAGAAAAAGACACCTACAAAATTATTAAAAACACTTAAATTCCCTAAGCTGCTTGTCAAACTTACTTTAGTCTAATTAAATGGTTGTTTTCATCACTTCCTATAATTTATTTTACCCTAGATAAGAGGCAAATATATCAGCCTCTGAATAGTATTAAATATTTCTCTCATAATATACCATCAACAAAGTCCTGCTGAATTAATGAATTGTGTGCATGTTTGAAAATGGGATTGCACTTGTCTAATTGTGGCATCAGTTGTCATGGTAACTATCAGCCAATCAGTGAATAAGTGCCTTTACTTGGAAATGTTTGGTTGAAGAAAGCTTTGTGCAGTTGTCAGCCTGAGATTTATGATGGTAAAACTATATTTGGCAGGCAAATCAATGTGTTGTCCACTCTTTGTGTTTCTGCCCTCATTTTAAGGCAACCCCTTGATATTAAAGTAGAATATTAAGAGGCCTTAGGTCTTTGGAGCAGTTTTGTTATTAATAGGTCACTTTTTATAAACTGTGTATGGGGTGACTAGCTATTTGTATACATATCCAATGAAGGCATGCTTTGGTATTTCTTTGTATTTGTAACTGCAAATGTCAGATCTTGAAAGCAAGTGACTATTAAAGGATATCTTTTTATGTGTACTATTAAAACATGTCGAGTGATCTATAAATCACCCTACATAGATAAACAGTGGATTAAAATTTGGCACTCTCATCCTGTCATCACTATAATATTAATCATTGGAGTTTGGGTCTTTAATGTTAATATGTACCTTTTAGCAATATATGTCACTACATATTAAATTACATGATAGCTGACAGATTTTTAAATCAAAACATTTTTTCTCTCCTTATGTCATAACATGATAAGAAAGAGTAATTTTGCTTACATAGAATATTGTTTAATTTTACACATTTTTCACAGTTTATATTTGCAATGAACTGAGATGTTCTTATCAGTACTTATTCTTGTTCACATACATACAAAAATAGGTGAGAAATATTTTCATTTATTGTACATAGAGTTAAACAAAGTAATTCCCATGAAATCAATACTATTTCATTAATGTTTAGTAAAGCAAAGTTGGGATAAAATACCAAGACTTTTAAGTTATTTATTTTCTTTCACCTTGAATGAATTTTGTTATCCAAAACACATTTTTTAAATGGTGAGGAAACACATGACTTTTATGTCCTAATCAATCCAAAATAGAAAGACTTATTACATGTCCTGGAGTTTAGAATGAGTCATTTACTTTCACTCCTCATAAATTTTTAATATTCATGGAATTATGGATAAATTGCATATAGCTAGTTGACATAAAATATTATATATCCATTGAAGAACAAGCAGGTGAGGTTGTTTTGCATATTAGTTAATGATAAAAACAAAACTCCTTCTACAAATCCTCAGTCATCTTAATTTTATCATCTGCTACTGCACAAATCCATTCTAGAAGTGAAAATTGTATGGTGTAGGCATGTAGCAAGATGATACTTTGTCTAAAGTAAGCAAATAAATCAACTAACCTTTCTTTAGCTCATTGGATTAAATGTAAAGTAGATCTTTCTCCACTGGACTGTGTTTCTATTATAATTTGTATAGTTATTATGATGATACATTTGTCTCCTCTATTAGATTATGAGATCCACAAAAGTAGAAACCGTATATATACACATCACTGTGTGTTTAGTATTTGGAGTGATGAATGTTGAGTCACCAAAAATTTAAGTGAATATAGGTGAAGCTGCTTTTTGAGAATATATTTATGGAAGGTGAAAATGTAGACCTTTTTGACTTGGCTCAGTTGGTTGAAACATCCTGTGCACCAAAAAGTTGCAGGTTTGATCCCCAGTCAGAGCTCATACCATACCTAGTTTGTGGGTTCCGTGTCCTTTCAGGAGGCAATAAGGAAACAATTAATTGATGTTTCTGCCTCTCTCCCTCTCTCTCCCTCTCCTCCTTCCTCTCTCTCTAAAATAAATTAAAACATATCCTCAGGTGAGGATTTAAAGAAAAAGAAAGAATGAAGATGTAGGGCTTTATTAGGTTTCTTTAAGCTCTCTTAATTCTTTTTAAAATTATTTTATTGTTGTTCAATTATAATTGTTTCCATTTTCCCCCACCACTCACCCCCCACCCCAACCAAATCTCCCTCTCTCCCTGTTTCCACCTTTCACCTTTGTTTTTGTCCATGTGTCCTTTATAGTAGTTCCTAATAACCCTTCCTCCCACTGTCCCCTCCCCCTCCCCTCTGGCCATTGTTAGATTGTTCTTAATTTCAATGTTTCTGGGTATATTTTGTTTGCTTTTTTATTTTGTTGATTATGTTCCAGTTAAAGGTGAGATCATGTGTATTTGTCTCTCATTGCCCAGCTGATTTCATTTAGCACAATGCTCTCCAATTCCATCCATGCTGTTACAAATGGTAGGAGCTCCTTCTTTCTCTCTGCTGTGTAGTATTCCATAGTGTAAATGTACCATTGTTTTTTGATCTGCTCATTTATTGATGGGCACTTAGGTTGCTTCCAACACTTGGCTATTGTAAAGTGTGCTTCTATGAATATTGGAGTGCATAGGTTCTTTGGGATTGGTGTTTCAGTGTTCTTAGGATAGAATCCTAGCAGTGGAATTGCTGGGTCAAAAGGCAGATCCATTTTCAGTTTTCTGAGAAAATTCCATACTGTTTTCCACAGTGGTTATACTAGTCTGCAGTCCCACCAACAGTGCACTAGGGTTCCCTTTTCTCCACAACCTCTCCAACACTTGTTGTTGGTTGTTTTGTTTATGATGGCCATTCTGGCTGATGTGGGGTGGTATCTCATTGTGGTTTTAATTTGCATCTATCTGATAGCTACTGATACTGAGCATCATTTCATGTGTCTCTGGATCCTCTGTATGTCCTCCCTGGAGAAGTGTCTGTTCAAGTCCTTTGCCCATTTTTTAATTGGGTTGTTTGTCTTTCTGGAGTGGAGTCATGTGAGTTCTTTATATATTTTAGACATCAAACCCTTGTCTGAAGTATCATCGGCAAATATGTTTTCCCATATAATTGGTTCTCTTTTCATTTTAATGCTGTTTTCTTTAGCCATGCATATTTTAATTTGACGAGATCCCATTTGTTTATTCTTTCCTTTATGTCCCTTTAAGAGACATGTCAGTGAACATGTTGCAGTGTGGAATGTCTAAGATTTTCCTACCGATGTTTTCCTCTAGGACTTTTATGGTGTTACAACTTATATTTAGGCCTTTTATCCATCTGGAATTCATTTTTGTGTATTGTATCAGTTGGTGATGGAGTTTCATTATTTTGCATGTAGCTGTCCAGCTGTCCCAACACCATCTGTTGAAGAGGTTATTTTTACTTCATCTTATGCTGCTACCCCCTTTATCAAATATTAATTGACTGTAAAGACTGGGGTTTATTTCTGAGCTCTATGTTCTGTTCCATTGGTCTATGTGTCTATTCTTATGCCAGTATCAGGCTGTTTTGATTACAGTGGCCTTGTATTAGAGTTTGATATCAGGTATTGTGATACTTCCTACTTTGTTCTTCTTTCTCCAAATTGCTGCAGCTATTCAGGGTCATTTATGGTTCCATATAAATTTCTGAAATGTTTCTTCTATATCTGTGAAATATGTCACAGGTACTTTATTAGGGATTGCATTGAATCTATAAATCACTTTGGGTAGTATGGACATTTTGATGATGTTAATTCTTCCAATCCATGAACATGGTACGTGCTTCCATTTGTTTCTGTCTTCCTTAATTTTTTTTTCAGTGTTGTATAGTTATCTGAGTAGACATGTTTTACGTCCTTGGTTAGGTTTATTCCTAGGTACTTTATTTTTTTTCTTGCTGTAACAAATGGGATTTTTTTCTTGATTTCTGTTTCTGATATTTCATTGTAGGTGTACAAAAATGACTTTGATTTCTGAATATTGAATTTGTATTTCACTATTTTGCCAAATTAATTTACTAGGTCGAGTAGTTTTTTGGCAGAGTCTATAGGATTTTCTGTATACACTGTAATGTCATATGCAAATAATGACAGATTTACTTCCTTCTTCCCAATTTGGATGCCTTTTATTTCTTTTTCTTGTCAGATTGCTGTGGCGTGGACTTCCAATGCTATGTTGAATAGGAGTGATGAAAGCTGGCATCCTTGTCTTGTTCCTAATCTAAGTGGGAAAGCTCTAAGTTTTTCCCATTGAGTATAATGTTGGCTGTACATCTCTCACATATAGTCTTTATTATGTTGAGGAATGTTCCCTCTATTCCCACTTTGCTAAGTGTTTTTATTGTAAATGGGTGCTGTACCTTATCAAATGCTTTTTCCTCATCTATTGATATGATCATTTGGTTTTTGCCTTTTGTTTTGTTTATGTGATGTATTATATTTACTGATTCGCAAATATTGTACCATCCTTGCATCCCTAGGATGAATCCCACTTGATCATGATGTGCAATCTTCTTAATGTATTGCTGGATGCAGTTTGCTAATATTTTGTTGAGAATTTTAGCATCTATGTTCATTAGTGATATTGACCTGAAGTTTTCTTTCTTTGTTATGTCTTTACCTGGTTTTGGGAATAGGATGATGCTGGCTTCATAAAAAGAATTGGGAGCCAACCATCTACTTGAATTTTTTAGAATAATCCATGAAAGATAGGCATTAGTGCTTCCTTAAATGCTTTGTAAAATTCTCCTGTGAAACTGTATGATCCAGGGCTTTTATTGTGTTGGGAGTTTTCTGATTCCTACTTCAATTTCAGCTGCTATTATTGACCTGTTCAGGCTTTCTGATTCTTCTTCATTGAGTTTTGGAAGATTATATTTTTTTACAAATTTGTCCATTTCACCTAGGTTTTCAAATTTCTTAGCATATAGTTGTTCTAAGTAATTTATTACATTCCTTTGTATTTCTGTGATATCAGTTGCAATCTCTCCTCTTTGGTTTCTGGTTGTGTTTATTTGGGTTCTCTCTCTCTTTTTTCTCGATGAGTCTCCTTAAAGGCTTGTTGATTTTGTTTATATTTTCACAGACCAAGCTTCTGGATTTATTGATCCTTAGAATTGTGCTTTTAGCCTCTATGTCACTTAAATCTGCTCTGACTGTGTTTACTTCCTTCCTTCTTTTGCTCTGGGCTGTCTTTGTTGTTGTTCCTCGAGTTCTTGTAAGCATAGGGTTAGGTTGTTTATTTGAAATGTTTCTATCTTTTTTCTATTTTTAAGTAGGCCTATATGACTATAAACTTCCCTCTCAGGACTCCCTTCGTTGTGTCCCCTAAGTTTTGGATTATTGTGAGTTCACTTTCATTTGTTCCTAGAAACTATTTGATTTCTCCCTTAATCTCATTCTTGACCAATTCATTGTTTAATAGCATGGTATTCAATCTCCATAAGTTGAGTGTTCTTGAGTTTTTTCCTTGAGGTTGTTTCTAGTTTCAATCCCTTGTGGTCAAAGAAAATGCTTGATATTATTTCAATTTTGTTGAATTTGTTGAATTTGTTGAATTTGTTGAGGCTTCTTTTTTGTCCTATCATGTGGTCAGTCTTTGAAAATGTTCTGTATTCATTTGAAAAGAGTGTGTATTTTGCTTCTTTGAGATGAAAGGGTCTATATATATCAGTTAAGTATTTCATGTAGGACATTGTTCAATTCCACAATCTGTGTGGATATTTTGTTTGGAAGATCTGTCCATTTTTGACTGTGGGTTGTTAAAATCCCCTATTATAATTGCATTGCTGTAAACATCTTTCTTGAAGTTCTCCAAGATTTTATTTATGTACTTGGGTACTCCTATGTTGGGTACACATATATTTACAATGTTTATGTCTTCCTGATGGATTGTTCCCTTGAGTATTATTACTTGACCTTCTGAATCTCTTTTTCAAGCTCTTTTTTTGAGGTCTATTTTGTCTCATATGAGTATTGCTACCCCAGCTTTTTTTCCTGTCCATTTACTTGGAATATTTGTTTCCAACCCTTCACTATCAGTCTGTTTAGGTCTTTTGCCTGAGATGGGTCTCTTGTAGGCATGTTTTCTTATCCATTCAGCTATTCTATGTCTTTTGATTGGAGCATTTAATACATTTATGTTTCTGGTTATTATTGATAGACACTAATTGATTGCCATTTTTTCATACCTGTGTTTCTCTCCCTCTCACTTTTTTTCTTCCTATTCTTAAAGCAGTCCCTTTAGCATTTCTTGTAGAGCTGATTTGGAGGAGGTGTATTCTTTGAGGCTTTTTTGTTGGTGAGGCTCCTTATTTGGCCTTCCATTTTAATTGAGAGCCTTGCTAGATAAAGCAGTCTTGGCTGCAGGCCTTTGTTGTTCATTACTTGGAATATTTCTTGCCATTCTCTTCTGGCTTGGAGTATTTCCATTGAGAAGTCAGCTTTTGGTCTTATCAGAGCTTCCTTGTATGTTACTTCCTGTTTCTCCCTTGCTGCCTTTTAGATTCTCTCTTTGTCTTGGAATTTTGCCATTTTAATTATGATGTGTCTTGAAGTGGGCCTTTTTGGGTTCCTCTTGATTGGGACTCTCTGTGTTTCCTGAATTCGTGTGACTTTTTCTCTCATCCAATTAAGGATGTCATTAATTTTTCCATCATTACTTTTTCAAATAGGTTTTCTATCTGTTGCTCTTCTTCTTCTCCTTCTGGCATTCCTATTACATGGATATTATTACATTTCATATTGTCCTGCATTTCCCTTAACCCCTCCTCATTCTTTCTGAGCCTCTTTTCCTTTTCTTGCTCTTTCTGGGTGTTTTTTTCTACCTTGTTCTCCACTTCACTGATCCAATCTTTCTCTTCATTAAGCCCACCTTTGATTCCTTCTACTGTGTTCAGTTAAGAAATTGTGTTCTTCATTTCCTCTTTGCCCTTGTTGATAGTTTCTATTTCCTGTTTCATGTTAATATACTTTGCAGTGAGTTCACTGTAATTTCCGTGTAGTTTTTGGTAATTCTCTGTGAGCTCATCAAGCTTCCTGATAACCATTGCTTTGAAATCAATATCTGATAGTCTATTTCCTTTAGCATTCTTTCTGAGGCTTCCTCCTTTCCTTTCGTTTGGGGATTGTTACTTTGTCTTCCCATTGTTTTTGAGACTCTTTGTGTTAGCCTCAGCTTCTTAAATTGATCTGTTCTGACTCCCTGGTTTAAGGCGTGAACTTCTATGGTAGAAGATCTGTGAGATTAATTTGTGCAGTCTCCTTGATCTCCTGAATTCTCTGGTCTTAGGCTGTCGTTTATGTTGTCTTTCTGCATGTCTTTGGGTTTTGATTGTTGTTGGGTCTGTCTTTGGTGTGTCCTTCCCTCCAGGTGGTTTACTGAGGGTCATTCAGTCCACCATGTCTTGTATTCAGTTGTGCAAGTGTGGGCAGGTTGTGTTGAAGCTGGTTATTCTGCATGTACAAGGTTTTGAGTCTTCCCTCTCACTCTTTTTTTTTGTGTGTGTGGATAATTTTTTCTCTATTTAGTTGTAGTTCCAGATAGGTCCTGGATTGAGGTTAGTGTGGCTTTCACTCCCTTCTTCACCTTCTTCTGTTGTTATCTGTTGGTGATTCCTTTGTTGATGAATTTCCTCTTCCGGCAGATATACTGGTGTTCACAGCTCCCACCTACTCTTTTTTGTGATCAGTTGGAGGGAGAAGGCAAAATGGTTTAAGTCAGCAGGAATGTATTCTATGGTATTTAAAGGACCAACACATAGAGAAGAGATAGGAGATCCTTTGGCTATGTATAGTGTTGACTGTGATATTTACCCAACTAGCTACTTTTTAGAAAGGGTGGAAAAATGTAAGACTCTTATTAGGGGAAAAGGATTGTGAGTTGGATCTAGAAAACAGTGAGCTCTTGAGAGATCAGATTATGAGGTAAAGTGAGAATAAAGGATAGAAAATAGGTGTAGTTGTGAGAAAATAGAGTTAACCACAATAGTAATAAAGGTCAGGAAACAGTGAAGTGAGCTAAGATCAAGGAGGGGCGCTGTGTAGTATTTATAATTGTATGGAACAGCAGTTATTTACAATAGTAATGGAGCAACGATCATATGACAGAATCTATGTGATCTTAGTAACAAGAATAGGAAGTGTAGGACCTAGAGTAGTGTGCTAATGGAACACAAGAGAAGTGAAAGATCGGAAGTTAAAAATACACTGTGAATTAAAATTTTTAAAAAAAGCAAAATAAAAAATAAGTAAAATAAAATATCTTGCCTAAAAAAAATACACTGTGAAGGAGAGAAACAAGGGAAACTGGTCAAACAATGCAATTTGACAAACCAAGCAAAGAAGACTAAACAGAAAGAAGAGAAATACAAAAATACTAATAAAATAAAAGATGTAAGAATAGTGAAAAAATAATAAATATATACAATAACTTGCAAGTTCTTTGGAGTAGGAAAGTGAAATTTATCTCACTTTCTCAGCTGTTAGGACGACTCCTCTTTGGTTCCAAATTTGGTCCTTTCACAGCATCAGGTTTTATTGTCTCATTTGTGGGAATTAAAAAAAAGAAGGAAGAAGGAATAAAAAAGAAAAGGAAGGAAAGGAAGGAGGAATTAAAAGAAAAAATAAGAAAAAAAAAAACAAAAAACAGCCTCCTGCTAGCTTCAAACCAGCCAAGCCAGTTCTGCTGATCTTCCTACCTGCAGCAGGTTGAGGGGGAATTGGTTTAGCTTTTTTTTTTGTTCCTGAGCCACACTCCTCACAGTTGTCCGGCCTCCAGCCCAGTTCTTCAGTTTACTTCTGGGCCCCCAGTGCCTTTCTGTCCCCAGCCTATGCCTTCAGTCCACCAGTGGAGCTATCCTTGTGGTGCACCAATTAAGGGCAACTCACACACCACCTTCTTGCTGTTTGCTATCCTATGTGCTAGGGACTCTCAGAGTCCCTTCAGAGTAGTTCAGCCCCCAAACTGAGTTAAGTCTTTCTGGGCATTGCTGACTCCCTGAGCCCTGCAGCTCTCTTCTGCAGAGGCTTCTCTGCCTTCCTCTTAAAGAGCCAGTCAGCCCCACAGGGCAGGGGCGCCAGCATAGCTGCCACTGCAGATGAGGGCACATGCCTCTTCTGCTGCTTCCCCTGAGGTGCAGGGGCCTGGTGCGAGGTGCCTCTGGGTGGCAGAGTCAGGCATGATCCGTCCTGGGGTGTGTCATCCCATGAGCACTGGGCCTCTGCTAATGGAGTGGGACAGGCAGCTGCCCAGCTGCAGGTTTGGGTGAGCACCATCTCCAGGGCTTCTGATGTTAAGTGCATAGCTGTGCAGAGGTAGGGGAGCAGGAGGTGGTTGCGGCTGCTGCAGAGAATTCTCCAAACAGCCTCTGAGTGCGTCTTCTTTCTCTTTATCTTTTTGAAAAATTTCTCCTAATCAAGCCTGTCACCCCAAACAAGCACCTGGCCTCTCACACAGCCCAGCTCTCCAACCAGACCAGGGATTCACCAGGTCGAGGTCGTCACTGCCCAACTCTTCCTAGCTAGTGTCCATAGTCTCAGTGGGTGCACACCACCCCTGTGTGCTTGCCACTTCATCTTTATTCCCCCATCCAGGTCCCTCCTGGTGCTGCTCAAACCTCGTTTGGTAGGGAAGGGAGTCATTCACCTGGCTCTCTCCCAAAAATCCTGTAGCAGATCCTGTGGGTACTGGGCCTGGGGCGGCATTCACCTTAGTCCCTGTGCTGCTCCTAGGGACCTCATTATCCTGAAGCACTCTCCTCGTCGTCTGATTTTTTTTAATGTCCTCTATAATTTTTTGCCTCCAACCTTCATATATGCTGGGATACCATTGGCTGTTCACTCTGTTATTCAGAAGATCGGCTAGGTGTTTCACCCACGTGCAGGGGGAAATGGACTCCACTCCCACCTATCTCGCTGCCATCTTTCATAATCCCTAAATTCTTTTTAACTCAAATCAATGAATCAAATAAAACTTATCTATTATCTGACTTATTGATATCAATAATAAATCCATGAAAATAAGAAAACAATTCTTGAGAGATGGCTAGAAAGTTTTAAAATAATGTCACATATTAAAGATTTTGAATTTTTAAAATATTTGAAAATGATGTATGAATACCAAGAGAGACTTAGCAATAACTTTTCTTTTACATATACATTTATTTTAGAGAGATACAGGGAAGGAGAGACATCAATTTATTGTTCCACTTACTGTTGCATTCATTGTTTGTTTGCTTCTTGTCTGTGTGGTCTGACCAGGGATCAAACCCACAACTTTGGTGTATCAGAACTATGCTAACTAGCTGAGCTACCTAGCCAGGCCTAACTTTTCTTTTTAAAATAAACTTACAGTTCCTAAGACATTTTTCCATGTATGTTTACTCATATCCTTACTTTAATGTTACAGAAAAGGCATCTAAGGGACAGAAAATTTTAAAAAACTTACTAAAAAATGGAAGAATGTTGTTCTAATTCCAAATCTAGTTATCTTTCTACTACCCAAAATGATTTTTATTACCTATCTCACATATCTCCATTTCTTTATAAGTAACATGTCTGCATTGAAAAGAAATATGGTTGGCATGTTTAGTAGCATACTACTGTTTTATATTTTAAGATTTTTTTAAAAAACCTCAAACCCCAAGTTTCTATTTTATAATGTACTGATAATAACCAGTACATTTGCCCATCTTGGAAAAAATAAAACCATAGACTATGATGGCTTTGAAGTAATGTGTAGAGTGTGATATTATTGAGAACACATGCCTGGCAAAAATGTCTCCAGTAGAGCATAAAATCCTTGGCTTAAACTGCTAGGGATGTCCAACCCATGGCCCATGGCTATGAATGTGGCCCAACACAAAATCACAAATTTACTTAGAACCTTTTTGCTCATGAGTTTTTGTTAGTGTTTGTGGAATTAATGTGTGGCTCAAGACAGCTCTTCCTTTTCCAGTGTGGCCCAGAGATGCCAAAATGTTGGAAACCCCTGGTCTGAGTCCCTGAGATTTTACCAGTGGCACAGGACCTATTACTACTGTGTACACTACCTCACAATGAATGAAAAACTTGCAACTACAGTTTCATCTACCTGATGACCAAGATGAAAAACAAAGGAGAGAGTATTAATAAGACATGTCAATCCACCATAGTCACTATTTACATTTATTTGTCTTGATCTCTCACATTATTTTGATTGGTTTTTGTTCTGTTTTTAATGCATGGTTTACTTTCTGTTTTATTCATTCTAGGCCATTGTCAACCATAGAACTTAGGAAGCAAAGTATTAGCCCTTCTCTAAGCTAATACTTGAACAGTGAACACAAAGTACAGCAGATATTCTTCAAAACCAAAATATTCTATCCTTGAAAATTTTGTTTGTGCATTTTAAATTAGTCTTCATACTGTATTCATACATGTATTACTTACTATAGGAGTTTTTTAGCTTGAACACATGAATTTAGTAGTAAGGGTCACTTGTGGCATTAGCTGTAATGTTTCAAGGGGTCTCTTTATTCTGCCAAACTTGTTAATAAAATCCAACCTATATAGGATAAACTTATAGATCATTAATATTTATGTGAATGAAAGTTTAATAAAAGATTTTACTTACATCTACTTTGGGTATACTGTCCTAATCAATAAGGTACAAATGAACAAAGACATTTGACAAATTACTTATTTATTTCAAAATATGTATTAACTACAGAAGAGCAGAGTACAACTGGTGGTAAAATTATATAAACTATTAATATTTTATTATGCAAATAACTGGAATAAACAGCCATAAAATTTCTAATAAAAATATCATTCTCACTCACATAAAAAGAGTCAATGTTCTCTATTATTTTTTAAAAGTTATAATGGTTTACTGATTTGAATATAAAACATATAATTTCTGTGTTTTTCCTAAATTAAATAGGATTTTAATTTTAATAAATTAAAATTTCCTTAGTAACCAGAGATATATGGGATTATAGAGTTTAAACTTCTGTACATAAATTCAAAATTCATTACCTTTCTCTAGGTCTTCCTGATAATGTTGCTTTCTTGCTATCTTGTATGATTTATCCTGCCTTATAGCTGTTTCAATAAAGATTTTTAAAAAGGATAAATACAAAACAGAAATGTGACTCAATCTTCAGTGGTCTAATTACAAAAGAGAACACAAGATGTTTCTGAAATGATTGACAAATTCCAACAATTGTAGTCAAATTCAGAATAATTTGTAGGTTTGGTATATTTCTTTTGTTTTATTTTAGTTTAAAAATTAAAACGTTATTTGTTGTATTAAAATCTTGATCAGATTTTATGCATAGAAAGTATTAACACATTGGTTTCCTGGTAAAGGTTGTGAATATAGGTTTATTGATAAAATATATTTTTAAAAATATTTTATTGATTATGCTATTACAGTTGTCCAAATATTTTTCTCCCTTTTATGCCCTTCCTCCTGTCCCCCTTCCTCCCACCAGCATTCCTCCTCCCCTTAGTTCATGCCCATGGATTGTACATATAAGTTCTTTGGCTTCTCCATTTCCTGTACCATTCTTACGCGACCCCCCGTCTATTTTGTACCTACCAATTATGCTTTTTTCTTTGTACCTTCCCTCCCATTCTCCCCTCCCTCTCCCTGCTAATAACCTCCATGTGATCTCCATTTCTGTGATTCTGTTTCTGATCTAGTTTGCTTAGTTTTTGTTTATTAGGATTAGTTGTTGGTAGTTGCAAGCTTGAACATTGTTGTCATTTTTATCTTTTTCTATTTCTTAGAAAGTCCCTTTTACATTTCACATAATGAAGGCTTGGTGATGATAAACTTCTGTAACTTGACCTTTTCTGGGAAGAACTTTATCTGCCCTTCCATTCTAAATGATAGTTCTGCTGGATAGAGTACTCTTGGATGTAGGTCCTTGCCTTTCATGCCTTAAAATACTTCTGTCCAGCCCCATCTTGTCTGCAAGTTTTCTTTTGAGAAATCATCTGCTGGTATTATGGTTACTCTTTTGTATGTTACTCTCTCCTCTCCTCTTGCTGCTTCTGATATTCTTTTCCTATCTTTAATCTTGGGTAACTTAATTATTATATGTCTTCTTGTGTTTCTTCTTGAATCCAATTTGTTTGGGACTCTGGGCTTCCTGGACTTCCTGAAAGTCTATTTCCTTCACCAGGTTGGGGAATTTTTCCTTCATTATTTGTTCAAATAAGTTTTCAATTTCTTGCTCTTCCTCTTCTCCTTCTGGCACCCCCATGGTTTGTATGTTGGGACATGTAAAGTTCTGCCAAAGGTTTCTCAGCCTCTCCTCATTTTTTTGAATTCTTGTTTCTTCATTGTGTCCTGGTTGGATATTTATTTCTTCCTTTTGTCCCAAATCATTGATTTGAGTCCTGATTTCCTTACCATCACTGGATATTTTCTTTTATTTCACTTTGCGTAACCTGCACTTCTTCCTTCATTTTGCTACCAAACTCAATCATTTCTGTGAGCATCCTGATTACCAGTGTTTTAAACTCAGCATCCAATAGGTTGTCTATCTCCTTGTCACTTAGTATTTATTTTCTGGAGTTTTGATCTGTTCTTTGATTTGGGCCATATTTTTTGTCTCGGCACACCTGTTACATGGTAAGGGCTAGAGCCTTAGTTATTCACCAGTTCGGGGCAACCCTCTTTGCTGGCTGTGTTGTGGCTTTGTCTATTGGGGAGGGATGAGAGAGAGAATAATGCTGCTTGCTCGGCTTTCACCTTATTTCCTGTCACCTCTCTTGCTTCCCACAAGGAAATTGTTCCCTTTCAGGAGTCGATTCCGAGGTGAGTAGGTTTGTGTACATTCTAGGACCCTGTGGGCCTCTTCAATGGACTTTCCTATGAGACTGGGAGTTTTTCCTGCTGCTGCAACCCCTTCTGATTCTTACAACCAGAGGTATTGAGTCTTTAGTTTCTCCCATTGAAATCCTGGGTTGTGCAGTCTGTCTTGTTCCTAGTCCCTCCCGGCTTATCTGGTCGCAAATGTGGGACCTCCCAGTCTGCCAGTTCCCCACCTCACCCGAGCAGTCCGCTGCCTTCACAAGTGTCCTCTCTGCACCAGATGCCCATTCCCATCCCTCCTACCAGTCTGGATAAATTTTTCTTAACTCCTTGGTCCTTGGAATTCCACCCAGTTTGTTTTTATGGTAGTTCTGGTTGTTTTTTGTTTTTAAATTGTTTGTTATCTTTCTTTTGGTTGTGCAAAGAAGCAAAGCATTTTTATCTATGCATCCATCTTGGCTGGAGCTCTCTGATAAAGTATCTTGATAAGAATTTCTGATAATGAAGGTACAGCCTCATATTCAAACAAACAAGTAGTTTTTATGCTAGATTTGAAAAAGAATTTGGCATTTCATACATAATTTTCTCTCACTGATACCCTCTCTCTAAAATTCAAATGACTAAAATGTTTTGTCTTTAACTACCAGTATTGATACTCTGGCACATTATCTTCTTCATGAAGATTGAACGTTAAATTCAGCAATACAGAATGTGTTGTTAGTTGTGTGCATATCTTTTAAATATAGGGCAGTCTTCATACCAACTGTAAGTGAAGTGCACTCAGAACTATATTAGTTTTGTCTTCTTGCTTTTTTCCTTATATTTATGGATTTATATGTTATTTCAGGTGCCACTGACCCATTCAAAGAATGGCATTCCAACTACTTGAAACCATCTGTTTGAGATGTTACTGCTAGCTGCTTTTCTTTTGTTAATGTCTAGTCAAATTATTATTTTAGTAACACCAAAATAGCTAAAAATCTTTCCTTTTTGTGTATTACTTGTAAGGAACTTACTGCTTGGTTATCAGGAGGAAGTTTCTTTTATGTAATTTGAAATACACATCAATGGCTAAGAAAGTATAGGAAGATCATTTGATATAAGAAAACAGCAGTGGATCAAAATTTGAGAAAATCTTATGATTCAATTTTGAAACTTTGTTTTTATAATTAGAGTGATCAGTCATTCAACATTAGCAAGATTTTGTATTCTGTAGGATTTGGCTTTGTTTTGTTTTTTATACTGATGTTGCCAGCATTTTCTTAAACAAAATTTTTTATAGTAAAAGTTTTTATTTTTATTATTTTTATTATTTTATTTTAATTGTTGTTCAAGTACAGTTTTCTGCCTTTTACTCCCATCCCAGCTAACCACCCCCAGCCTTCCCCACCTTCCTCCTGTTTCTACCCACCCCTTGTTTCCATCCATGTGTCCACCATACTTGTCATTTCAAACCTTTCCCCTTTCCCCCTAAAATTCCCTCCTCTTTCCCCTCTGGTCACTGACAGCCACTCTGTATTTCAGTGTCTTTAGTTATATTTTGCTTGTCCCTTTATTATGTTGATTAGGCCCCTGTTAAAGGTGAAATCATATGGTATTTCACTTTTACCATCTGGCTTATTTCACTTAGCATAATGTTCCAGGTCCATCCATGCTGTCACAAAGTGTAGGAGCTCCTTCTTTCTTTCTGCTGCAAAGAATTACAATGTGTAAATGTGCCATAGTTTTTTTATTCAATCATTTACTGATCGGCATCTAGGTGGCTTCCAACACTTGGCAATTGTAAATTGTGATGCTATGAACATTGGGGTACATAGCTTTTTTTGGATTGGTGTTTCAGGGTTCTTAGGACATAATCCTAGCAGTGGAATTTCTGGGTCAAAAGGCAGATCCATTTTTAGTTTTCTGCAGAAATTCCTTCCTGTTTTCCATAGTGGTTGTACCAGTCTGCAATCCCACCAATGGTGCATTAAGGTTTCCTTTTCTCCACAAATTCTCCAACATTTGTTGTTTTTTGCTTTGTTTATGATGCCCATTCTGACCAGGGTGAAGTGGTATCTCATTGTGGTTTTAATTTTCATTTCTCTGATGGCTAGCAATACCGAACATCTTTTCATGTGTCTCTGGATCCTCTGTATGTCCTCCTTGGAGAAGTGTCTGTTCATGTCCTTTGTTCATTTTTTAATTGGGTTGCTTTTCTTCTTAGAGTGGAGTCATGTGAGTTCTTTATATATTTTGCAGATTAAACCCTTGTCTGAGGTACCATTGACAAATATGTTTTCCCATACAGTTGGTTCTCTTTTCATTTTAATGCTGTTTTCTTTAGCTGTGCAGAAGCTTTTTATTTTGATGAGATCCCAATTGTTTATGCTTTCCTTTATGTGTCTTGCTCTAGGGGACATATCAGTGAAAATGTTGCTGTGTGAAATATCTGAGATTTTCCTACCTATGTTCTCCTCTAGGACTTTAATGGTGTCATGGCTTATATTTAAATCTTTTATCCACCTCGAATTTATTTTTGTGAATGGTGTAAGTTGGTGCTTGAGTTTCATTATTTTGCATGTAGCTGTCCAGCTGTCCCAACACCCTTTGTTGAAAAGGCTATTGATATTCCATTTTATGTTTGTGCTCCCTTTGTCAAATATTAATTGACTGTAGAGACTTGGGTTTATTTCTGGGCTCTCTGTTCTGTTCCATTGCTCTATGTGCCTGTTTTAATGCCAGTACCAGGCTGTACTGATTACACTGGCCTTGCAGAATAGTTTGATATCAGGTATTGTGATCCCTCCTATTTTGCTCTTCATTCTCAAAATTGCAGCAGCTATTCAGGGTCCTTTATGGTTCCATGTAAATTTTTGAAGTGTTTGTTCTATGTCTGTGAAATATGCCATTGGTGCTTTGATAGGTATTGCATTGAATCTGTAATTGCTTTCGGTAGTATGGACATATTGATGATGTTAATTCTTCTGAACCATGAACACAGTATATGTTTCCATTTGTTTGTGTCTTTCTTTCACAAAAAAAAATTCTTCAGTGTTGAAATTTTCTTCAGTGTTGTGTAGTTTTCTGAGTACAGGTATTTTAACTCCTTGGTTAAGTTTATTCCTAGGTACTTTATTTTTCTTGTTGCTATATCAAATGGGAGTTTTTGTTGATATCTTCTTTTGCTGTTGCATTGGTGGTATACAAAAATGCCTTTGATTCCTGGATATTGACTTTGCATCCTGCTGTTTTGCTGAGTTCATTTATTAAGTCAAGTAGTTTTTTGGCTGAGAATATAGGTTTTCTATGTACACTATCATGTCATCTGCAAACAATGACATGAAAGTTTCATCCTTTCTAATTTGGATGCCTTTTATTTCTTTTTCTTGTCTGATCGCTGTGGCAAAACTACCAATACTATGTGGAATAGAAGTGATGAAAGTGGACAACCTTGTGTTGTTCCTGATCTTAGTGGAAAAGATTTTAGTATTTGCCCATTGAGTATGATGTTGCCTGTAGGATTGTCATATGTGGCTCTTATTATGTTGAGAAATGCTCCCTCTATTCCCACTTTGCTGAGTGTTTTGATCATAAATGGATGATGTGCTTTATCAAATGCTTTTTCCTCACCTGTTGATATGATCATGTGATTTTTGTCTTTAATTTTGTTTATGTGATGCATTATGTTTATTGATTTGCAAATACTGTACTATCCTTGCAACACTGGGATGAATCCCACTTGGTAATGGTGTATGATCTTTTTCATGTATTGGATGTGGTTTGCCAATATTTTTGCAGAGGACTTTAGCATCTATGTTCATCAGCTATACTGGTCTGAGGTTTTCTTTGTTGTGTCTTTATCTGTTTTTGGGATTAGGGTGATGCTGTCTTCATAAAAAGAGTTTGGGAGTCTTCTGTCATTTTGGATTTTTTGGAATACTCTGTGAAGGATAGAGGTTAGTTCTTCCTTAAATGCTCTGTAGAATTCTCCTGTGAAACCATCTGGTCCATGGCTTTCATGTGTTGGGAGTTTTTTAATTACTGCTTCAATTCCATCAACTGTTATTGGCCTGTTCAGGCTTTCTGCTTCTTCTTTATTAGTTTTGGAAGATTATCTTTTTCTAGAAATTTGTCCATTTCACCTAGGTTTTCAAGTTTCTTGGCATATAGTTCTTCCTACTAATTTCTTACACCCCTTTGTATTTCTGTGGTATCAGTTGCAGTCTGTCCTCTTTCATTTCTGATTGTGTTTATCTGGATTCTCTTTCTTTTTTTCTTGATGAGCCTGCTTAAAAGCTGGTCGATTTTCTTTATCTTCTCAAAGAACCAGCTCCTGGATTCATTGATCCTTAGGATTGTGCTTTTAGTCTCTGTGTCATTTAATTCTGCTCTGATCTTGTTTATTTCCTATCTTCTACTTGCTCTGGGCTGTCTTTATTGTTGTTCCTTGAGTTCTTGTAGGTGTAGGGTTAGATTATTTGTTTGAAATATTTCTATCTTTTTTTGGTAGCCCCCTATCACTATTAACTTCCCTCTCAGGACTGCCTTTGCTGTGTTCCATAAATTTTGGGTTGTTGTGAGCTCATTTTCATTTGTTTCCAGAAACTTTTTTATTTCTTCCCTAATTTTATTCTTGACCCATTCATTGTTTAATAGCATGCTATTCAATCTCCATGATTTTGAGTGTTTTGGGGTTTTTTCCTCAAAAAGAGTTGAATTCTACTGTCAGTCCCTTGTGGTTGGAGAAAATGCTTGGTATGATTTCAATTTTCTTGAATTTGTTGAGGCTTGTTTTGTGTCCTATCATGTGGTCAACCTTTGAAAATGTTGCATATGCATTTGAAAAGAGTGCATTTTGGTTCTTTGGAATGAAAGGCTTTGTATTTTCTGTTACATCCACTTGATCTAGGGTATTGTTCAATGCCACAATATCTTTGTCGATATTTTGTTTGGAAGATCTGTCCATTTTTGACAGTGGGGTGTTAAAATCCCCTACTATAATTGTGTTGCTGTCAATATCTTTTCTGAAGTCTTCCAGGATTTTCTTTATGTATGTGGCTGTTCCTATGCTGGTGCATATATATTTTCAATGTTTATGTCTTCTCGGTGGATTCTTCCCTGGAGTATTATGAACTGACCTTCTAGGTGTCTTTTTATGGCTCTTTTTTAAAGTCTATTTTGTCTAATATGAGTATAGCTACCCTGTTGTTGTTTTTTTTTCCTGTCCATTTCCTTGGAAAATTTGTTTCCAGACCTTCACTTTCAGTCTGTGTAGGTCTTATGTCCTGAGGTGGCTCTCTTGTGGGCATAATATTGTGGGTCATTCTTTCTTATCCATTCATCTATTCTATTTTTGATTGGAGCATTTAATCCATTTATGTTTAAGGTTATTATTGACAGGTACTTATTCATTGCCATTTTTATACTTGTGTTCCTCTCTCTCTCTCTTTCTGTTTTTCCTTCCTTTCCTTAAAGCAGTCCCTTTAGCATCCCTTGCAGAGCTGGATTGGTGGAGGTGCATTCTTTTAGACTTCTTTTTTTGGGAAGCTCCTTTATTTGGCCTTCTATCTTGATTTAGAGCCTTGCTGGGTAAAATAGCCTTGGTTGCAGGCCTCTGGTTCTCATTACTTAGAATATTTCCTGCCATTCTTTTCTGGCTTAGAGTGTTTTCATTGAGAAATCTGCTGCTGACCTTATTGGGGCTCCCTTGTATTTACTTCCTGTTTTTCCCTTGCTGCCTTTAAGATTCTCTCCTTGTCTTGGAATTTTGTCATTTTAATTATGATGTGTCTTGAAGGGAGCCTCTTTGGGTTCCTTGGATTGGGACTCTCTGTGTTTCCTGGATTTGTGTGACTTTTTCTCTCATCCAATTAGGGAAGTTTTCCATCACTACTTTTTCAAACAGGTTTTCTATCCCTTGCTCTTCTTCTCATCCTTCTGATATCCCTATTATATGGATATTATTACACCTCATATTGTCCTTCATTTCCCTTAATCCCTCTTCAGTCTTTCTGAGCCTCTTTTCCTTTTCTTGCTCTTTCTGGGTGCTTTTTCTACTTTGTCCTTCAGCTCAATGATCTGATCTTCTGCTTTATCTATCCTGATTTTTAATCCTTTACTGTGTTCTTCAGTTCAGAAATTGTATTATTCATTTCCTCTTGGACCTTGTTGATAGTTTTATTTCCTTTTTCATGTTAATATACTTTGCAGTGAGTTCATTGTAGTTTCCCTGTAGTTTCTAGTAATTCACTGTTAGCTCATTGAACTTCCTGCTAACCATCGCTTTGAACTCAATATCTGATAGTTGACTTGCCTCTATTTCATTTAGTATTCTTTCTTGGTCTTCCTCCTTTCCTTTCATTTGGGGATTGTTTCTTTGTCTTCCCATTGTTTATGAGACTCTTCTTGTTAGCTTCAGCTTCTTAAATTGATCTGGTCTTGCTCCCTGGGTTTATGGTCTGAACTTCTGTGGTAGAATACCTGTGAGATTCAGTGGTGCAGTCTCTTTCATCTCCTGAGATCACTGGTCTTGGGCTGTCATTTTAGTTGGCTGTGTTTGTCTTTGGGTTTTGATTGTTGTTGGGTCTTTCTTTTGTGGGTCCTTCCCACCAGCTGGTTTACTGAGGGTCACTCAGTCCACCACCTCTTGTGTTTTGTTGTGCTGGTGAAGGCAGCTTGTGTTGAAGCTGGTTCTTCCATGTGTACAAGGTTTTGAGGATTATATCTTGCTCTTGTTCAGTTGTTTGTTCTGAGTAATTTCTCCTCTATTTAGTTGTAGTTCCAGATAGGTCTTGGATTGAGGTTAATGTGGCTTCCACTCCCTCCCTCACTTTCTTTTGTTGTTGTCTGTTGGTGGTTCCTTTGTTGGTCTGTTTTCTCTTCCAGCAGGTATTCCGCGGTTCACAGCTTCCACCTACTTTTTTGTGTGATCATTTGGAGGGGGAAAGCAAAATGGTTTAATACAGTAATAATGTATTCTATGATATTTACAGTAGCAGCCAGTAGAGAAGAGACAGGAGTACCTTGTCTATGTATAGCGTTAACAATGATATTCCACCCAATTATGCATTTTTTAGAAAGGGTGAAAAAACGATAAGACTCTTGTTGAGGAGGGAAGGATTGTCAATTGGATCTAGAGAGCAGTGAGGTTGTGGGAGGTCAGGTTCTGAGGTAAGGTGAGCATAAATGATATAAAATAGGTGTAGTATGTGAGAGAATAGAGTTAACCACAATAGTAATAAAGGTCAGGAAACAGTGAAGTGAGCTAAGATCAAGGAGTGGTGCTGTGTAGTATTTACAATTGTATGGAACAGCAGTTATTTACAATAGTAATGGAGCAACAATCATATGATAGAATATATGTGATCTGGATATCAAGAATAGGGAGTATAGGACCTTGAGTGGTGTGCTAATGGAAAACAAGTGAAGTGAAGGACAGTAAATTAGCAATACAGTATGAATGAGAGAATAGGAGAAACCTGTCAATTGATTCAATATAACCAGGCAAGCAAAGAAGACTAAACAGAAAGAAGAGGAATACAAAAATACTATTAAATTACAGGATGTAATAATAATGAAAAAATAATAATACAAATATGCAATAATTGCAGGTTCTCTGTAATAGCAAAGTGCAATTTGTCTCACTGCCTCACCTGTTGGGATGACCCCTATTGGGTCCAATTCTGGAATTTTCAGTTTCAGTTTTTTGGTCTCAATTGTGGTATTTAAAAAAAGAGAGAAGAAGAAGGAAGGAAGAAGAGATAAAATTGGAAAGAAAGAAAGAAAGAAAGAAGGAATAAAACAAGAAAGAAGGAAAGAGAGAAAAAAGAATTGAGAGATAAAATAATAAAAGTTAAATAATAAAGAATTACTTAAAAGCAAGAAGCCTATTGCTGGTTTCAAAGTGGCCAAACCTGTTTTTCTGGTCTTGCTGGCCACAGTAGGCTAAGGGGCATTCCTTCCTGATTAGCACTCAGTCAGCCTCGGGTGTGCACTCTCCCTAGGGCCTTGGGTGTGGGATCCAGGCCTTCCTCAGAGTGCTCTTTCCCTGGGTTGCGGGCACACACATTCTGCCAGGCTACCTCTGGTCTCTCAGGTTTGGGTGTGCACCCTTCCCAGTGCTATGGGGGTGTGCAGGGCCTTCTGATCCACCTTGGGAGTGCTGCCTGGCTGGGCAGAGAGGAGGCTGGAACTGCTGCTGCAGAAGAATTCCCCAAACAGTGTTTCTTTTTTCACTTTTTCTGTTTGAGAAATTCCTCTTACTCAAGCCTGCCTCTACATACAGTAGTCTGGCCTCTCGCACAACCCAATTCTCCCATCAGACTGGGGACTATCGGGGTCAGGGTCCATGAAGGCCCAACTCTCAACTCTCCCTAGCTGACATCCACAGACTCTTTGGGTGCTCACAGCCCCTGTGTGTTTGCCACTTAATCCTTATTCCCCTCTCTGCAACTTCAAGCAACCAGGTCTCTCCTAGTGCTGGTCAAACCTTGTTAGGCCGGGAAGGGAGCAGTTGACCTGGCTCTCTCCCAAGGACCCTGTTGCTGACCCAGCAGGTGCCAGGCCTCGGGCTGCAGCTGCTCTGGTCCCTGTACTGGTCCCTGGGACCTTATTGTCCTGAAGCACTCTCCTTACCATCTGATTTTTCAATGTCCTCTCCAATTTTTGTCCTCCTATCTTCATATATGCTGGGGTACTGTACGCTGTTTGCTCTGTTCCTCTGTAGATTGGCTAGGTTTATCTCCTATGTGTAGGGGGAAGTGGAATCTGCTCCCTCCTACCTCACTGCCATTTTCCTCTCCTCTTCTTAACCAAATTTAATTAAGTAATTTATTCTATAATAATATTTTTCTCTAATAGAAAATGACTTATTTCACATGCATTTACATATTTTAGCCTAATTTTGAACCTGTCTACTTATTAATCTAATTAGCTATTATGAACAATTTTCTGTTATTCTATGCAAAATTGTTAGAATACTGCAGATTATTGTGCTCCACTCTTCAGAATTCTGATTTTAGCAGAACTAAGACTAGGCCCAAGAAATTGCATTTCTCAGCTCCTGAATGATGCTAATGTTGCTAGTCCAGGGAATGACTTTGAAAATTCCTCAGTCACACAATATATGCTCAATCATCAGAGAGAGGGAGAACCCATCCAGAGCAGCAGTCTCAAGGAATTAGAAAAAAATGGCAACTTAAAACAGAAGCAAGAGAAAGAAGAATAACGCTAAGAGCAGAAATAAACTGAAATAGAAAAGAAATATAAAATAGAGAGGATCAACATGCCCAAAGATGTATAAAACTTGGTAAAGCCTCAATAAATTTGAACCAAAAAAAGCAAAGACAGAAATAATATCAAAAATGAAAGAAACATCACTATATATACCAAAAGGAAACAGAATATTTTCAAAGGTTACTATATGCTAATAAACTTGAAAAATTAAATGAAATTTTTAAGTTCTCAAAGTAATGGAGTTATTTTGTTGTTATACAAGAAGAAATTGAAAGTCATATACTCATAAAGATTTAATATGTAAATAAAAACTTTGAACAAAGAAAACTCCAGACTAAAATGAAGCCATCAGTTTTATTTAAAGAAGAAATATAATTTTAAACACTCACCCAGAAAATTAATCTATTCTTAATCCATCCTTTTCCTCAAAAGATAGTTTCGCTGGGTTCACAATTTTAGTTTAATAATCACGTTCTTTCCTAACTGAATATATTTTACCTTCTTGCTTCCATTGTTGCTTCCCAGACCTCTGCTAATTTCCTGCCTCTTGAGCAACTTTTAAGAATGTTTCTTTCGAGTTGGATGTTCTGTAGCTTCATTACAGTTGTCTAGCTTTTTTAATCTCTGTATTTTATATGTTGTCCTTTTTATATTTGTGAACTCATATGCTTAATAAAATGTACAAAAGTTTCAGACATTTTCTCTCCTTCACCATTATCTCTAGTCTGTTTTTCTGGAACTTCCACTGAGAGTATATTAGACATTTTTCTTCTCTTCTCCATATAACTTAATTTTTTGCACTTTTCATGTCTGTCTCACTACACTATATTTGAGTAGTTTCTTTGGATTTGTCCTCTAGTTTCACCATTCTCACTTCAACAGTGTCCAATATATATTATAAATATAATCCACCCATTAAATTTAATTTTCAACAGTTACATTTCTTATTTTTAAAAATTCAATTTAGCTAATCATTCTTTTGGTAATTTTTCTTTCTTTGTTCATATTTATTCTACTTCTTATTTATTTAAATCTATACTACATCAGTATTTTTATAGTCTCTGTCTGATAATTCCATTATCTATAATCTTCAGGTACAGATTTAAACCTTCATTGTGTGTGCTTTCACTCATAGTGCCTTATTTCATTTTGTATTTGGTGATTTCCCTTCTATTGTGAGCCCAAATTCTGTTGAACTTGACCTGTAGAAATACCAATGACACACATTTGAGATTCATTCACCTAGAGAGGATTTGTAGTTTTAATATTGAACTGCTTTAGCACTTTTCAAGTTTTCAGTTTAATGCAAGAATCCAAGGTTTAGCTTCCATATGCATGTAGCCACCCACAGTTAAGCCTCCTTGTTCCAGCACTGGTGTTAACATTTTACTTCTAGGACTTCTATGGCCCTGGAGACATCAGACAGTTTAATTACTTTATTTCCCTAATTTTACTGAGAGCCCAACAATGCATTTAAAAAGTGCACTAGATTTATTTTTCATCTTGGATCTTGGCTGGATTATGGCATAAAGGCCTTTCTGAGTATCTAGTCTACCATACTACTAGAAGCAAAAATCCTGAAAGCATCATCTTTTTTCTGTAGAACATTTGGAAAATCCATAAAAGCCAAAATAAAAAAGTAAAATCTCATCATTGTGCCATCCAGAACACCCCTGTTAATAATTTGATATATTTCAAAAATAAGCACACCTTCACATAATATAAATATAAATACTTATAGCTAGAACTTTTTTGTATTATTTGGATAAAGAATGTCAGATTGCCATCTGAATGTTATCATCACTACCTTCTTCACCTAGCATGACAGACAATATCAGTTATTGCTTCCCAACCCTGGAACTAAGAACTTCTTATGGTGTCATTCACGTCATCAAAATTACAGGCTGAAAGTATTAGTCATTTGCAGTTAGTTGTAACTTAGTTGCATAAGTTAATGGTCTTTTGTTCCTTTTTTAAAATTAATAAAGAATGTTTATTTATTTTTCAGTCTTTAGAAATTAAAATCAGCCAAAGCAATTTTATGAGACTCAAATAAAAAGAATTATATTATTTTAACTAATTAAACATTCAGAAAATGTAGTAAAGAGAACAGAATTAGGAAGTAAAACTGTCAATCCCAAAATAGTAAATGTCAACACACATATGGCATGGGAGGAAAACGTTCCAGGTATCAGCATGAATTAACATCTATATTATAAGTAAGATGTGTTATGCCACAAATAGTCTTCACTCTTAATGAATAATACATCTTTATTGAATACCTATAATATATCAGAACTATACTGGAATTAAAGGTGCAGAAGGGAGACCTCTTTTCAATGGTCTATATTTTGTTTATAAAGATTTTAGTTCAAGGGTTTAGCACACTACAACCTGTATCTATCATGCCTCCTGACATGTGAGTAAAGTTTTATTGGAACACAGCCATGCCTACTTGTTTATATGTTGTCTATGACTGTTTCTATGTTAAAACTCCAGAGCTGAGTAGTTGCCACATAGAAAGTATGGCTGAAAATATTTAATTTTGGGGTGTTTAGTACATGTTTGCTGACCCCTGTGAGTTATTCAGGTATTAATTATATAAGAAATAAAAGTTAAAAGTTGGTAAGAATCTAGGTGGTCCTCATTTCCCCCAGTCCTTCTTTAAGGCTTCACTCCTGCTATAAACTGCTAAGACATGCTTGAAGGTAAATAACTCCCAGGCACCTGGTGAACTGTGGTTAATCTCACCTTATACAATTCAAACCTATCTGCTATCTTTTATCCAAATTTAGGCTGGCTGTTTCTATCTCCACACACCTCCAATTTGCTTCTATTAACAGAAACTGAAAAAAAGATAAATAACATAGAAGTACTAAATTTGTGGTTCCAAAATTATGACTTCTACAGTTAAGATAGGAGTCCTAGAGAAGGTGTTATTTGAGATGGACCTTCAGAGACAAGAGGAATTCTGATACACATAAGGAACAGAGAACTTACTATACTCTAGGAGAAAGGCACAAGCAGAAGGGAAGGGCAGAAAGGAACATAAGGAGGTCAGAGGCAACACCAAAACCAAACAAAATCAGTAGGCCTAGGTAAGTGAAAGACAATTTAAAAGGGCTGATTTGAAGATGGAAGACCTTAAAAAAAATAAACTAATTCTATTTTTTCCATTTTGTGGACATCATTGGTGTGAGAGCTTCCAGTAGGAAGTTTTAAATACATACAAGGTCACTTTTCCTAGAATTTGCAATGAGTTATCATCTGAAAAATAATTAAGCCATACACACACAACATATATGTATGTGTGTTATGTGTGTGTATACATATCCTTATTCATTCTTTCTAACATCCATCATTATCTCCATGAAGAAACTGAGGTTCATACAAAGACGTTTAGCAAATTGTGCAAGATCACATAGCAGACAAAACATATTCCTGGACTTAAATCCCCTTGTTCTAGGTCCCCACTCTTAATTCTAGGTCCCTGCTCTTAATCCCATGTTTATAAGCCTTTCATCAGTTGTTAAAGTTATGTGCATTGACTATGACCATTTTTGCCTGATAGCAAATTTAGAGGAACCACCTCACCAAAAAGAAAAAAATAATAGAGAATAAATGAAAGGAAAATATTTGGCAAGGAGAACTTATAAATATGGTTCAAATATCCGTAACTTCAATAAAAGGGAAATGAACTATGAAATTATTGAGAGAGGCAGTATATGAAAATGAAGGCATTGATACTTCATTCAAACCTCTTAATATATAAAGTTAAATATTCACTTCATTTTAAGTGAATGATTCTGTCAAAAGAATTAATTTTCTGAGCAATGAGGATATTCATTTAGCATGATTCCACCATCTGCAATTTATGAACCAGATTATACTTTTTCAGAAAAAGGAAGCTCACACAATGCATTTAAACTACATCAATACCAAATCAAAAATGTTCCCCTAAAATTGAAGAAATCACCAAGTAAAAGTTAATCACCTGCACCCTTAGTAGATAGTGACCATTACAGCATAATATATGACAAATGTTTTTCCCAGATGGTTTTTAAAACTTTAGCACTTTATTCACGATATGTGAATGCAGAAATCAATTCTCAACCAAAAAGGAAAACTCTCACAGCAACATAGGTTTTGACAGTCCTGGTATCCCAGGAAAGTTCTTTTAAATACACTTTCATTTTCTAAAGAATTTACAGAGATTCTAGACAAAAATGCCCAGCAGAGCCTAGCAGTTCACTTGAGTGGGGAAAGCAGGCATGTGGATACCGTAATAAAGGAAGGACTTCCTCTGTGTGTGAGGAGAAGCAGCACATCAGAGCCAGTGAATTGTTCCCGCTTGAAAATCGTGCCTCATTATGGTACACTGTTTCAGTTTTTCAATGCAAGGTTGAACTTGAGATACTTGGGTAAAATTATCTATATTTTTAAAAATTTGGTAATTAAATAAAAAATGTTTAAGTTGCCAAGTGGACTAAATCCATATTTGCATGCTAGGCAGATAAGCAGGTTGAGCCTTGCCCATTTTGCATCAGTGCACATGCTATTTACCAAAGATCAAAACAAAACATGAAACATGAATAGACACAGAAGGCAAAGTCATTAGGAGAAAACCATAGCACTCTTTTATAACCAAGATGACTACCTAATAATCAGATTTATCTTTCACTTTTTCCTTTTTTACTCATTCACTCATTTAACAAATATTCGCTTAGGGTTTCCTTGGTGTCGGGCTCAGCAGTCAGTGATAGGAAAAAAGTGTGTAATCAAATAATTATAACCATTTAATATGTGCTAGTTAAGGTATACACCAAAGTCCTATGAGAGCACAGAGTGGGAAATATTAACTCTCCTCCAAGAGTTCAGGAGGCCTCACTGGATTTAATGGGCAGCTGTTGGTTTTGCTTGCTTACCATCAATTGTCTCAGTTTTAGTGTGAGGAAGGTTTTAGTATTGGAAGATTAATCAAATCTACCTCCGATTTGTATTTCTTATTGAAGTTGCATGTCCTGCACAGGAGAGGACTTCACTGGTCCACAAGATTCGACCTCTGTTAGCTACACAATCAAGAATCAAGATTCAACCTCCATTAGCTACACTATCAGGAAACGTGGCAATGCAGCGAGGGATTCTTGCCCTTGGACGTACTTTGTCTTAGTTTAGATATGATAGCTTGGAAATATCACTCCCCGTCACATCTCATTGGCCCAAATTAACCACATGGTCTCATCAAAGAATCCAAAAACAGAACCAATTCATTTTAAGAACCTCATCTGAAAAAAGCTATCCATTAGTTCCTGCAGTCTAGATTCTTGAATTTTTCTTTTCTGTGGCTTGAAAGTTCAATATATTCCATCATTATGTGAGCCATTCAATGTCCTTCCAAGAAAGTTTCATTTTATTTCCCAAGCTAGTTAGAGTCATTTTTGCAAGTGAACAATGATAACTTATATACTAGAAGAGGTAATATGCCTTCCCATTATACTGTTAGGGGATAGGCCAGGATATCTCTAAAGCCAATGTGAGGCAGGAATTAATAACATATATCCACATTTACAAGACCATTCTTTTATAATTTTCTCCCGTTTTCTTCCCACTGTCATTTCAGACTCTCGTTCCAACTCCCTGCTGACAGTTTCTCTGCCACCTGTCTCTATCAGAATCACAGTGTATAAGGTTGCAAATTAATTCCCTTCAAATACAATTTCAATGATATGACCACCACACATATGCACACATGCATACACAAACAAAGAAATTTAGGAAACCAATCTCTTATTCCCCACTGAAGTAAATCTTTTAGGCCCCCAAAATATCTATCTTGCTTTCTTAGTTCTACCCTATGGCCCAATAAACAATTCTTATTCCTCAAGGTCTGCTTGTACAAAATCCAGCAAAAGTAATGCCTGCTTGAGTGTGGTTGGTAGGATAATAATATGGGTATTATATAGTTTTAATTTGAACATTTCACCTAAAATGCCACATGGTGTGTTTGAATATCATATTGTTATGTTACAAAATCACACACTTATGATTTTAAAATAAAAGATTTTTGTAATAAAAAGGGGCATTATTTGTCCCAGACCCTGTATCTTCTAACTACCATAGCTCTGCTCCTTTTATTTCTCCCACCTAAAATGCCTACTATTCATCTCTATCCTATTTAGTCCATTTTTGCAATCTCCAGGTATATGATGGGATAACAAGAGGGCAATTTTCCTTAGATCTTGCATCCACAAAATACTTCACATTTACATTCATATATGCTCATATAGAAAGAGATGTTATATTTCTTGGTGTTAAAAGAATTAATTTCTTAAAGGTGAATGTTTAAAATATATCTCAATTTTTAACAATCCTATTTGTAATTTCTTTATTAATATACTAGAGGCCAAAATAAATGAAAGTGGCTTGGGTCTCACTAGAGTTCTAAGCATACCTGTTGAAGCTTAATAATAACAGTAAATCAATGGCTAATATTTACATAATGCTCACAATGTGTGAACACAATTCTGGATTCTTTATATTTTATTTAATCATTCAACAGTAGTACCAGTAAGTAGGTGCTATTATTATCTAAATATCACACAGAAGGGAACTGAGGTTCACTGGTTTCTTCCAGCACTTAGCTATTGTAAATTGTGCTGCTATGAACATTGGGGTGCACGGGTTCTTTTGAATTAGTGATTCAGGATACTTAGGGTATAATTCCAGCATTGGGATCGCTGAGTCAAAAGGCAATTCCATTTTCAGTTTTCTGAAGAAATTCCATACTGTTTTCCACAGTGGCTGCACAAGGCTGCACACTCACCAACAATGCACTGAGATTCCCTTTTCTCCACAGCACCACCAGCACTTGTTCTTTGTTGATTTGTTTATGATGGCAATTATGACTGGTGTGAAGTGATATCTCCTTGTGGTTTCAATTTGCATTTCTCTGATGGCTAGTGATGCTGAGCATTTTTTCATATGTCTCTAGACCCTCTGTATGTCCTCTGTGAAGAAGTGTCTGTTCAGGTCCTTTGCCCATTTTTTGATTGGGTTGTTTGTCCTCCTGGAGTGGAGTCATGTGAGATCTTTATGTATTTTGTAGATCAAACCCTTGTCTGATGTATCATTGGCAAATATGTTTTCCCATATAAGTGGCTCTCTTTTCATTTTAATGCTGTTTTCTTTAGCCATGCATAAGATTTCTATTCTGATGAGGTCCCATGTATTTATTCTGTCCTTTATGTCCTTTGTTCTAGGGGATATATTGCTTAAAATACTGCTGCATGTGATATCTGAGATTTTCCTCCCTATGTTCTCCTCTGGGGCTTTTATGGTGTCACAACTTATATTTGTCTTTTATCCACCTTGAATTGATTTTTGTGTGTGGTTTAAATTGGTGATTGAGCTTCATTTTTTTTTCCTTGTAACTCTCCAGATCTCCCAACACCATTTGTTAAGAGGCTATTTTTACTCCATTTTATACTTCTGTCCCTTTGTCAAATATTAATTGACTGTAGAGACTTGCTTTATTTCTGGGTTTTCTATTTTGTTCCATTTGTCTATGTGTTAGTTCTTATGCCAAGACCAGACTGTTTTGATTACAGTGGCCTTGCAGTATAGTGTGATATCAGGTATTGTGATCCCTCCTATTTTGTTCTTTCTCAAAATTTCAGGCTTTGGTTATTGGCTTTGTTTTTTGTTGTTCTTTCAGTTTTTGTAGATGTATTGTTAGGTCATTTAATTGAAATGTTTTTCTCTTTTTTAGGTAGGCCTGTATTGCTATGAATTTCCCTCTCAGGACTGCCTTTGCTGTGTCCCATAAATTTTGGGTTGTCGTAAGTTCGTTTTCATTTGTTTCCAGAAACTTTTTGATTTCTTCCTTGATCTCATTATTAACCCATTCATTATTTAATATCATGCTATTCAATCTCCATGAGATTGAGTGTTCTTGAATTTTTTTCTTGAGGTTGGTTTTCAGTTTTAGTCCCTTGTGAACAGAGAAAATGCTTGATATAATAATTTTCTTGAATTTGTTGAGGCTTGTTTTGTGTCCTATCATGTGATCTGTCTTTGAAAACCCCCCACGTGCATTTGAAAGGAGTGTATATATATGTATATGTATATATATATATGTATATGTGTGTATATATATACATATATATGTATATATATTTAACAGATTATATATAACAGATATATATAACCTGTTAAGTCCATTTGATGTAGGACATTGTTAAATTATGCAATATACATGTTGATAATATTGTTTGGAAGATCTTTCCATTTTTGACAGTGGGATGTTAAAATCCCCTAGTGTAAGTGTGTTTCTGTCTAGATCTTTGTTGACATCCTCCAAGATTTTCCTCACCTATTTGGCTGCTCATATGTTTGGTGTATATATGCTTATAATGTTTATGTCTTCTTGATGGATTCTTCCCTTGAGTATTAGGTAATGTCTTTTTGTGTCTCTTTTTATGGCTTTTGTTTTACAGTCTATTTTGTCTGATATAAGTATTGTTACCCTAGCTCTTTTTCTCTGTTCATTTGCTTGGAATATTTATCTCCAACCCTTCACTTTCTGTCTGTATAGGTCTTTTGTTCTGAGGTGGGCCTCTTGTAGGCAGTATATGTGTGGGTCATGTTTTCTTAGACATTCAGTTACTCTATTTCTTTTGATTGGAGTATTTCATCCATTTACATTTAATTTTATTATTGATAGATATTTGTTCATTTTTCTCCCTTTGTATCTGTGTTTCTCTGTCTCTCACTCTTTTTCTTCCTCTTCTTAAGCAGTCTGTTCAGCATATCTTGCAGTGCTGGTTTGGTGGAGGTGTATTCTTTGAGCCTTCTTTTGTGTGGGAAAGTCCTTATTTTGCCTTCCATTTTCATTGAGCTTCATTGGGTAGAGTAGTCTTGGTTGCAGGCCTTTACTTTTCATTACTTGGAATATTTCTTCCACTCTGTCCTGGTGTGCAGTGTTTCTGTGGATAAATCAGCTGCTAGCTTTATCAGAGCTCCCTTGTATGTTCTTTCTTTCTCCCTTGCTGCTTTTAAGATTCTTTGTGTTTAAAACTTAGCATTTTAATCATGATGTGTCTTGGAGTAGGCCTCTTTGGGTTCATTTTGATTGGGACCCTTTGTGTATTGAACTTGAGTGGTTTTTCCCATCTCCAGGTTCAGGAAGTTTTCTGATATTATTTTTTTAAACAGGGTTTCTATTCTTTGCTCCTTTTCTTCTACTTCTGGTATTCCTATGATTCGAATGTTGTTGTCGTTTATGTTATCTTGCACTTCCCTTAAGCTGTCTTCATATTTTTGAGTCTTTTGTTGTATATCCACTCTATCTGTGTGTTTCTTTCAACCTTGTCTTCCAGCTCACTAATTCAGTCCTCTGCTTCATCCTGCTTGTAATTCCTTCTAGTGTGTTTTTTTTATTTCAGAAATTTTATTTTCATTTCTTCTTCATTCTTGTTTATAGTTTCTGTTTACTTTGTTCATACTAAGTTCTCATTCAATTCCTTGTAGTTGTCTGTGAGTTTCTTGAGCATCCTTATAACCATTCTTTTGAATTCTATATCCTGTAGTTTGCTTGCCTCCATTTCATTTAGCCCTTTTAGTGAAGAGTCTTCAATTTCTTTTGGTTGCAGGTTGTTTCTTTGTCTCCTCATTTTAGGTGACTTTTTTGTTTTTATGATTCCTGATGCTCTGCTTTGCTAGCTATCTTTGTAGGGTGAACTTCTATGGTTGAAGTTCTATGGGATTCAGTCTCTTTTTTCTCCTTGTCTGGATATTATAGGGTTGCCCTTTATCCCATTTGTGTGGGCTCTCTTGTACTTGGGTTTACCTGTTGCTGGTTCCTTTATTGGTGGGTTCTCTCCTCCAGCAGGTTTACTGTTGTTCAGAGCTCTCATCTTATCTTGTGTGTGATCAGTGACAAGGTGAAGATGAAACAGAATAAGACCATGGGATAATATTCTATTGGATTTAAAGTACCAACCAGTAGAGAACAGATAGGAGAGGCTTTGGAGAAGTACAGCAATAATGTAACAGGGTGCAGCCAAGAGGGGGGCCACAAATAAAGATTTGTAATGGGGTCAAGAACTTAAGGTATCCAGAAAACATTAGAAAAATACACATGATGTTCTCATCCCACCACCCACAAGAGGCTAAACTGGGGGATGGGACACATGGAACAGGGTCATTGGGAGCTGTGTTGTATAGCAACAGCTTTGCAGCTAACCTCTTGTGTGGTCATTTAACATATCTATAACCTTTAACTGCTTTCATAGAAATGTTAAATAGCTGTAGCCATGTTTTGACACAGGGGGGTGGAACTGACTTCCACCCAAGATGTAATTGGGAGACAACTCACCCTGGTTACAGCACCTGCATGAGAGCTTGGAGAAGACTGGCTCCATGCCATGGGGCCACACCTGCCCCAACTTACTATGGCAGCCCATTAAAGCTGGAAGAATACAAGAATGCTGGCAGTGTAACTGATTGTAGGAGGAGTTGGAAATGAGGCTGCAGAGGAAGATTGGCTCGGGGATTTAAACCAAGGCATGGCAGTCATGCAGAAAGAGAACCACGAGGCTTTGGCAGAGTTGGGACCCCATGGCTTTGGGGTGCTCCCTTTTGCCACGTGGCTTAGAAAGCAGGAGAGACTTTGCCTGGAAAAAGAGGGGTGAAAGGACTCTTGCTGATGGGCCATGAGAAGGTGCCACATGTCTTTGAATTAACTGGAGATCATGGCAGTGACACAGGTGATGGTGCCGGGAGCCCAAATTATGGACTTCTACTTCTTTTCCTGAGATATGGTACCCCAGACTAGGGTAGAGGGAGAAGGAAGGACTGTGCATCTGTGGGTTTTCTAAAGTACTTTAGTATTTTAATGAAGACATTAAGTCACTACTCTAAGTCTGTATAGCTTTTAAATACATATTTCCTTTCCTTTTCACAAATCTCTGGCATTGAGAGACATCTTTCCTCTCAGGGTAGGCATAGCAAACCTAGTGGGGGGTCCTTTTGGTAATAGTATATCGTACTTCCCCCCAATCTGTTCTGTAACAATAACCATGATATTTTGCCCAACTAGCCACTTTGTGTAAAAGGTGAAAAAAGATATGACTTTTATTAGAAGGGAGAAAGAATGTGAGCTGAGTCCAGAAAGCAGAGTGCTTGTGTGACATTAGTAGGTGAGATATAGTGAGAGTAAGGGATAGAAACAAGGCATAGTGTGCAAGACAATAAAGTTAACCACAACAGTAATAAAGCTCAGGAAAATAGTGAAATGGACCAAGACCAGGGAGGGGTGCTGTGTAGTATTTACAATAATATGGAGCAACAATTATTTACAATCATACAGGAACAACAGTCATATAATAAGAAATATGTGATCTGAATAAAAAGAATAGAAAGTAAAAGATCAAGAGTAGTGTGTTATTGGAATATGAGTGAAGTGAGAGAAGAAAAATTAAAATACAATGTGAAAGGGAGAACAAAGAAAACCAAACAATTCACTTAAACAAACAAACAAAATGAAGAAAACTAAACAGAAAGAAGAGATATAAGCATAAAAATAAAAAATAATAAAATGGAAGAAATAAAAATTTTTTAAATAATAAAAATAAAAAATAAAATGCAAGTTCTGTAGGATAGAAAAATGAAATATGTCTCAGTTTTTCATTTAGCAGTAGACTTCTGATCTCTCTCTGGTTCTGTCTTTGGTTCTTTGGTCCTTTCACAGTTCCAGGTCTTAATTTTCTCATACTTGGGAGAGGAGGGGAAGCCTCCTGCTGACTTTAAACCTGTCAAATAAGTTCTACTGTTACAGGCAGAAGGGCACTGTGCTTCACTTTTTTCCTTTTCTGTGGTTTTGTGAGGATTGGGGCTAGGTCTGGGCTGCAATATTCACACTTGCTCAGCCTCCAGCACAAGCCTACTGAGCACTGTGTGGCTCCCACTGTCCATCTGCTCCAGGCCAGCACCTTTAATCCCCCACATTGTGCCACCTGCGAAGTGCACTGATTAGGAGCAACCTACACCCCTTCTCTTCCCTCTTTGCTGGCCTGGGTGCTGAGCACTCTCAAAGTCCTTTTCAGGAAGTTTAGTTCCCCTATTAAATTAAGTTTCTCTTGGACTATGAAGTCTCTGAGCCCTTGATGCCTTCCTCTGATCAGTCTGTGTGGCACCCCTCCTCTTTCCTCTTTGCGGGCCCTGCTATTGGGAAGGAGAGGTCCTTGCACAGCTGCTGCACACCATTTGTTTTTAGTGAGATTCCTTTGGTTTTGGGGTGCCATTTTTTAACAAGCACTGAAATTTTCACTCAGCCCAACTCTCTGACCAGTCCTGACACTCTCTGGGTTAGGGTCAGTAAAGACCCAACTCTTTTCCTATCTCCAGGTGTCTCCCTGTTCCTAGATTTCTCTGGTACTGTCGAGCTAGCAACTGCAGACCAAGTTGGGGAGCATCCTCCCACTGCGCCTTTATCCTCCAAGTGACTTTAAGCATCCAGTTCTCTCCTAGGTGGGACTGGTTTCCCTGCTCTGGGAGAGGAAGGAGCTATGAAGGTAGAATCACTGATCCAGTTCTCCTCCAAAACTCCAATGGCAGCAGGGGCCAGGACGGTCGCCACCATACCACAGTCCCAGGAGAAGGGCCCAGTGACTTTCCCATCCACCTACAAAACTTCCTTACCTTCCGTTTTTTAATGTCTTCTACAATCTTTGACTTCCAAACTTCACTTAAGTCATAAAACCACAATCGCTGTTTGCTGTTCACTCTGTCCTTCGGAAGATTGGCTAGGTGTCCCAGTTAGGTACATGAGCAAGTGGGTTAAGCTCCCACTTACCTCCCCACCATATTTCCTCATCATTTGTTTCAGTATTTACTCAAAGAAGCACTAAAGATCAATCAGAGGTTATATTTTAAAACAATAATTCCAAGGGTAAAATATTCCTGAATACATAAGTAGTATAAATAGGGTTTACAAAGTACATAAATACTTATAGTTAGGCAAAATGTGCCTCATCAGATAATATTACTAAGTAAAAGAATAAGATATCTGTTTTCTGTAGCCAATGATAACCATTTGAAAAATACCAAAAAATAAACATTGTCTAAACTAAGAATGATTCCAAAATATCAAGGTCTTGTTTCTTTTATTTTAATTTTGAATATGATACAATTAAATAATGCTATTGTTTCATTATTTGGAAATCTAAATTTTGTAAATTACTAGCATCAGAACTCTAACAGAAAAACTAAGAATTTGGCTTCTGATAGTACATTTCCTTTTATCATCTCCTACATACAAGGGAAAATATTTTTACTGAGATATAATTGACATATAACATTGTGTAAGTTTAATGTATAATTATAATGGTAGCCCACTAATGCCTCCATCACCTCACATAAAGATTATTTTGTGTGTGTGTATGATGGCAACAATTAAGATCTACTCTCTTAGCAACTTTGAAGTCTTTAAAAGAGTATTGTTGTCTATAATCACTATGTTGGGCATTGGAGTTCTAGGACTTACTTACCTACTAGTCACAAGTTTGTAGCATTAAACAACATCTCTGGGATTTCCCTACCACCCAGCCCCAGGGGGACCCCATTCTACTAGCTGTTTTTATCACTAGTTATTTTTCAAATTGCATATATTAATGATATCATATAGTATTTGCCTTTTTCTGAAAATACTGTTAATAAATTAGCTTTATATGCACAGCCATTCTGAGCTCAGAGATAGTTCTTCAGCATTTCCTGATTCATCTGGTTGGAATGATTAAGAGTCTCTCCATCACTCTCATTATATCAGATATTTGGGGATTTAGTTTTTCTTTTTTTTATTTTATTATTTTTTTCAATTTTTATTGTTCTTCAATTGTAGTTGTCCACATTTTCCCCACATTACTCTCACCCACCCTACCCACCCATACCTCCCATATTCAATCCTCCCCCCTTCCTCCTTGTCTTTGTCCATGGGTTCTTTATACATGTTCCTTGACTAGGCCCTTTACCTTCTTTGTCCCATTATTCCCCTCCGACCTCCTCTCTGGTTACTGTTAGTTTGTTCTTTATTTGCATGTCTCTCCTCCTATTTGCTCACTTCTTTTGTTGCTTGGGTTCCACTTATAGGTGAGGTCATATGGTATTTGTCTTTCACTGCCTGGCTTACTTCACACTTCACTTAGCATAATGCTCTCCAGTTCCATCATGCTGTCACAAAAGGTTGGAGTTTCTTCTTTTGTTCTGCTGCATAGTATTCCATTGTGGAAATGTACCACACTTTTTTAATCCACTCATTTACTGTTGAGCACTTACTTAGGCTGTTTTAAGCACTTGGTTATTATAATTTGTGCTGCTGTGAACATTGAGGTGCATAGGATCTTTTGAATTGATGTTTTAGGATTCTTAAGGTATAATCCCATCAGTGGAATTCCTGGGTCAAAAGGCAATTCCATTTTTAGTTTTCTGAGGAAATTCCATACTGTTTCCACAGTGGCCATACCAGTCTGCATTCCCACCAACAGTGCACTAGTGTTCCATTTTCTCCACAACCTCGCCAGCATTTGTTGTTTGTTGATTTGTTTATGATGGCCATTCTTGCTGGTGTGAAGTGGTATCTTATTGTGGTTTTAATTTGCATCTGTCTGATGGATAGTGATGCTGAGCATCCTTTCAAATGTCTTTAGGCCCTCTATATGTCCTCCTTGGAGAAGTGTATATTCAGGTTCTTTGCCCACTTTTTTAATTGTACTGTTTATCTTCTTGGAGTAGAGTTGTGTGAGATCTTTGTATATTTTGTAGATCAAACCCTTGTCCGAGGTCTCATTGGCAAATATATTTTTCCATATGGTGGGTTCCCTTTTCATTTTGATGATGTTTTCTTTAGTCATACAAGAAGCTTTTTATTTTGATGAAGTCTTGTTTGTTTATTCTTTTCTTTGTGTCCCTTACTCAAAGAAATATTTTCAAACCCCTTGGTAATAGGGTAAACATCTTTTTCAAAATCAATTTTATAAGCATATATTTCAAACTGTATAATGTGAATTTGGTGTCTCTGAGGGGACACAGGGCCTCCTAACTTTCTTCAGCCACCCAAATCTCTCCTCTTCTTTCTATCCTTTGTGTGCAGAATGCTCTACAGGCTTTTTCTGTATCCTCTTCTTTTCTTTCTTTCACAGATAACTTCAGTTACTACCTCCTATGGATAATATCTGGAAAATACTGACTAAGTAGCTAATTAATATATTTACCTACCCACTTATTTAAATATATACACACTTATTAAAAATCAATGACATACTACATATTCAAAAATAAAAGACAGTCACTGGCCTCAAGAATTCCATGATTTTGCAGTCCACAGAATATTTTAAGGGCTCTGATGAAGGTCAATGCAGGCTCCCTTGCAAGCACTATCCTGTAAGAAAAATTTTCCTAGCTACTCATAGTGTCACAGTTGTGCACAGGTGTGCACAGGTAACCAGGTTCTTAGTGATCAAGGACAAAGAATTGAACCGAACACACAGTTTATAGCATAAAGAAAGAGGGAAGATTTATTAAGTGATAGTACACATCACAGGACACGGGAGTGGGCCAGCTCTGAGCAGAGGAAAGAAAGGACCCCCGTGGGCTGGGGGATTTTATTTTTTTATAGGGGCAGAAGCCCCTCCTGCTAGTCTTTGGCGGGCTTTTCCTGCGCAGGTACAAGGAGTTGGATTTCAAAGCTACTGCGCATGTGTGGTTTCCCATGACTTTCTTGATTGGCTACTGGAGAAGGGAGTCCCACAGTGTTATTTCATTATAATGATATTATAATGAATCAGGGGTAGGGCGCAGGCACATTC
>PVKM010002295.1:0-66534 GCA_004027735.1 Carollia perspicillata | reverse complement strand
CTCTGCCGGCAGCCGACTCCACCCCTCTTAACTGGTCTGGATGAATGGTTCATTGTCAGACTTCCATACAGTTCAATTTTCTGCCCGTTCTGGTTGTGTTTTTGTTTCTAAATCTTTGTTGTCCTAAATTTGGTTGTGCAAGGAGGCACAGTATTTCTACCTATGCCTCCATCTTGGCCAGAAGTCCATAAACATTTCTATTACATCCAAGTTTCCTTCTTTTCCTTTTTAATCCCTCACTTCTCCTGCTTGTTTGGTCCCCAGGCAACTATTGATCTGCTTTCTAAAATTTTATATAATTCTGTGTACTTTTCTGTGTCAGATTTCCTTCCTCAGCATAATTAGAGATTCATTAATGTTGTAGCATATGGTAATAGTTCATTCTTTTTATGTTGAGTAGTAGTACTCCACTGGATGAATATATTACCACTTATTGTCCTTTTACCTGTTGATGGACGTCATGGGTTGTTTTCAAGATTTGGCTATTACAAATAAACTGCTGTGAACATTATGTGATGTCATTATATGAACCACATGCTTTCATTTCTCTCCAATAAATACCTAGAAGTAGAATGGCTGGGTCATATAAGAGGTGTATGTTTAATTTTTTAAGAAACTGCTAAACATTTTCCCAAAGTGGTTTTGCCATTTTACATTTCCAACAGTAGTTTTTTAGAGTACTTATTTCTCTGCATCCTTGCTTTGTTTTTGCTTTAGCATTTCTAATAGGTATGTAGTGGTAGCTTATTGTGGTTTTATTTTGCATTTCCTTAATGGCCAGTGATGTTGAGCATATCTTCATGTGGATATTTGTCATCCATACATCTTTTTTTTTTTTTTTTTGGTGACGTGTCTGCAATTTTTTTTGCCTAAAGGCCTAATTGGAGATACATACCATATTCATGGCTTAAAAGATTCAATATGTTTAAGATGTCAATTTTATCCAAATTGATGTATAGATTTCATGCAATCCCATTCAAAATTCCAACAGACTCTTTTTAGAAACTGACAGAATGATTCAAAAATGTATATTTACAAAAGACCTAGAATAATCTAAAAAAATGTCTGAAAAAGAACAGCAAGGTTGGAGGACTAATTCTACTTGGCTTGTACTTTTTTTTTTGTACCTAGCTTCTTTGTAGATGTAAAAAAAATTCTCACCTTTTCATTAAGTGCCACTAATATGTTTTGAAAAGAATTTAGACTTAGGCATACAAAAACTTATCAGTGGACATTGACAATGTGGAAACCAGACCACTGATATCTTTCACTAAAGATACAGTCTGTAGCCATGGAGCTAATGTGAACTTCTTCATCTGTCTCCCTATTACTGGCTAAGCTTTGTAAGAAAATGTAATATCTTTGAAGGTTTTTCAGTAATTATACAACCTGGTCTTCTGATGGCTTATTTTATTTGTTAAATATGAGTAAGAACTACCTACCTGACCTCTATTTCACTTTTGGGGTACTTGATTTGTGCATGTCTTCCAACATAAAAATTGGCAAGCATTGCCAAAATAATCTGACTGTGCTTTAGCATTCTAAGACCTGTCTGGAAAAAACAATAAATCTGTTGGGTTTTTTTTTGTAAGGTCATGATTTTTTTTACCTTTGCACAAACTTTCTAATAGTTCATAATCTCAAGGTTTAAATGTCGAATCTATTGTACAGAACAAACTGTTCAGAAATCTTTCGAGTTATGTTTGTTCAGAAATTTTCAATGAATCAATGTAGAGATCCCACATACAGGTCTTTTCCCTGAAAAGCTCGTATACAGAACAGTCCAGATACTCTGATTTCAGTGCAGAGAATTTTATTAGGTGCCTTAGGTGAACCTAATATTAGATTGATTTCTTAATATTTTTATGCTTGCTATTTTCAGATCCTGTGAAGATGTCTGTTTTTTTCCTCAAGACTAATACATTCTTTTATTCTTCTGACCTTTGCTTTTAACACAGGAAATTGGACTCCGTATCAGGGAATAGCTCCCTTGTTAAACTTAGCTCTTCTCCATGTGCATGTAATGTTGTAGAGGTAATTTTCTAACTTCTGGCATCTAGTATGTGCCTTTTTTTCTTGTTACAGCCTACCACATATAAATGGACCAAAAGACAGACAAACAGACACATAAAATAATTTGTTGTGGTTCAATTGCCTTCATCATGGGCTCTTGCTGCAAATCTTCGGAGTAGGTAGAGTAGAATGTACTCTTCTCACCTCGTTTATATTGTCTGACTTTTTCAGGATTTCTCCTGTTTCCTTTCTCTGTTTCTCTCTCACTCTCACATTTTAAGGAAAAGAGGTTGCTGAGGTTGTTTGCTATCCTGTCTTCCTCTCCCCTCTCCTACTATAGCAAGGCTTAGGCGAGAGGCTTCTACATCATTATCTTTGTTTCTGGGATACAGATACTTTTCTTCTCTGTGAGATAGCTTATTGCTCTGAGAGTTTATTGAGACACAAAGCCTTTTGTGTGTTTCATTACAATTTTTTAAAGTACTAATTTCTATTGTCTTTTTTTCCAGTTTTTTTTGTCTTGTGTCTTTTGTTCCTCTATTTCATTTCCTTTAACATAGTGCTATGTATATGTGCAAAGAAGGATGTTATTTTCCTTTGATTAGTAAATTAATGAGTTGCAACATGCTGGGTTTTATTTTTGGATCTTGACCACATTTACAGTATATAATTGCCTTGTTATGCCTGCTAGGAATTTGTGGTTCCAAACCAATTCCAAGAACTCAAAAGTTCTGAAAAGCTGAAAGATTTCCCTGTATTTTAGAAAGTAATAGCATTATGCTAAGTGAGATAAGCCAGTGAGAGCAAGACAGGTACCATATGATTTCACTCATATGTGGAATCTAATGAATAAAATGAACTAGCAAGCAAAGTAGTGACAGACTCAAAGATGGAGAGCAGGCTGACAGCTGTCGGATGTGAGAGGGATGGAGAGATTGAGCAAAAAAGGAGTTAAAGAAAAGGGAAGAAAAACTCAAGGACATGAACAACAGCGGTGATTGCCGGGGGAGGTGGAACAGGGTAAAGGCGGGGGTAAATGGTGATGGGCAGAGACTTGACTTACAGTGGTGAACGCACAATATTGTGTACAGATGATGTGTTGTACAGTTGTGCACCTTAAACCTGGAATATTTTGTTAACCAATGTCACGCCAATAAATTCAATAAAAAAGAAAACACTACTCCTTGTATAATGCATCTTTCACTTCTTCCTTAAGTACACGGAGATGTAAAATGTAGCCCAGATATTTTTACTTGTAGTCTTTTGATTAAAGAAATGATTGCTGTACGTTAAATTATAATTTTTTTTATATTTAATGGTATATAGATACATAACTTGAATTATAAAATCTGTTTATAAACAAGAAATGGAAATGAAGTACACTATAGTCATTGAGATCTTGAAATATAGGTAATTTTAAGTGGACAGAATGGCCTACTTTATGGATTTTCCAAGTTATATTTAGAATTTTTGTAGAGCTCGAAGTCACCTTAGAAGCTATCTAGTGTACACCCACATTTATAGATGCAATTTTAAGGCTTCCAGAGGCTGAATTTGTCTTGGTTAAGCTCAGATACTTTTATACTATGAAGATTAGAGCTGTGTTCCCCTTATGAACTAGATTCTTTTATCTTTTTTTTTTAATATTTAGAGAGAGGGGAAGGGAAGGAGAAAGTGTGAGAGAAACATCACTGTGTGGTTGCCTCTCATGTGTCCCCTGCTGGGGACCTGACCCGCAACCCAGGCATGTGCCCTGACTGGGAATCGAACCGGTGATCCTTTGTTTCACAAGCCCGTGCTCAATCCACTGAGCTACACCAGCCAGGGCAGATTCTTTTATCTTTTTATCAGATTTCAACATAGTCCAGACATATGGTTGAAATATTAGTTTCATTGAATTCAGTTTATTTTCCCTATACTATAGATGTACTGTAGATATATGAAATGAAATGATGACTGTAAGACCATCTCTATTTTTATATAAGCTTTTTATGATTTAAAAATTAATACGTTATTGGAAATAGGGAAAAGCACAAAGAATATAAAATTGTCCAAAAAGCTTTTAAAATCTGTTTTCTTCAATTAAAGTCTACATACAGTATTATATTAGGCTTAGGTGTACAATGTAGTGATTAGTCATTTATATATCTTATAGTGATCGCCATAAGTCTAGTACCCCTCTGACACCATATATTGTTATTATAATATTAACTATCTTCCTTATGCTGTACTTTACATTTCCATGACTATATTATAACTACCAATTAGAACTTCTTAATCCCTTTACCTTTTCCACCCAGTTCCCCAACCCTCCTCCCATCTGGCAACCATCAGTTTGTTCTCTGTCTTTGAGTCTGTTTCTGTTTTTTTCATTTATTTTGTTTTTTAGATTCTATAAGGTATTTGTCTTTGACTTATGTCACTTAGCAAAATAGCCTCTGGGTCCAACTATGTTGTTGCAAATAGCAAGATTTCATCCTTTTTTATGACCCAGTAATATTTCATTATATACGTACATCTTCTTTACCCATTCATCTATCAGTGGACACTTAAACTGCTTCCATATTTTGGCTGTTGTAAATAATGCCGCAGTGAACATAGGGGTGCATATTATCTTTTTCAATGAGTCTTTTGGATTTCTTTGGATAAATATCTAAAAGTGGAGTTGCTGGGTAGTATGCTGGATCTAATTTTTTGAAGAATCTCCATATCATTTTCCACAGTAGCTACACCAATTTGGAATCCCACAAAAATAGCTCACCATGGTTCCCTTTACTCCATATCCTCGCCAACACCTGTGTGTTGATTTATTGATGGTAGCCATTCTGACATGTGTGAGGTGGTGTCTTGTGGATTTAACTTGCATTTCTCTGATGATTAGTGACATTGAGCATTTTCTTATATGTCTATGGGCCATCCGTATGTCCTCTTGGATAAGTCCAAGGTCCTTTGCTCATTCAGGTCCTTTGCTCATTTCTTAATTGGATTGTCTTCCTGGTGTTGAGTTGCATTAGTTGTTTATTTTGGAGATTAAACCCTTATCAGATGTATCATTGGTGAAAATGTTCTCATATACAGTGGGTTTCCATTTCATCTTCCTGATGGTTTAACTATGCAGAAGCTTTTTAATTTGATGGAGTCCCATTTGTTTATTATCTCCTTTGTGTCCAATGCCCTAGGAGTTATATCGGCAAAAATATTGCTACATGAGATATTTAAGGTTTTACTGCCTGTTTTCTTCTAGGATTTTTATCGAGGTTTTGTGACTTATATTTAAGTATTTTATCCATTTTGAGTTTATTCATGTGTATGGTATAAGTTGGTAACTGTTCACTGACTTTTTTATGTTTTGCTTATTTGAAACAAAATCCTTTTGAAAACTATTTAGCTTTGATTGCTTTTTACAAAAATATTTAGTAAACAATAGGATCTTTTAAACATATCACATTATTTTGAGAAACATTTGACTTTGAAATATAAATTGATTTTTAGAATCAGTGATGGCTTTGTTCTTATCATTTAGTGAAAAGGTATTTAACTCCCATAAAATGTATTTAACTAGTTAATGTTTGAAATACTGAATTTAGAAATTAGCTAAAAGTTTAACATCAAAAGAAATCTTGTAATTTATTTGTTTTTATAAAAGTGAAAAACCTTTCATACTTTTGCCTAATTAAGCCTTATTTATTCATGTTTAAAAGTAATTGTATCAAGTCACAAATAGTACAGCATTAAACTTGATATACACAGCAAAAATAAAAATACTATTTTCATACTATAATTGTATACACTATGCCCAATATGTTACATACATTAATTACTTGAGTAATTAATATATGTTCTACATACATATCTTGTGTTAATAATTACTATGTCATATATATGGTACAAAATTCTTCGTAAAAATAAGTATGGTTTTTGAAATGCCATACTTCCTTGAGAATTGCATAGTCCTGTTAATGTGGATGGAGGTGAAAAAGTTTGAAGCGGGGAGAGCTTACTCTTACTCAAGACTAATTTTAACTGACATGAAACAGCTTAAAATTTATAAATTTAGTTGTATTTTAAGTGAAAGATTACCTGCTATTGATAGTGCCTTACAATTTACTCAGCTTTTGTCTTTTTATAGAGCTCCATAATAAGCATTTATAGTCAGTTTTTGGCAGCATTGGAATCACTCAAGGCATTCTGGGATGTTATGGATGAAATTGATGAGAAGACTTGGGTCCTTGAGCCAGAAAAACCTACACGGAGTGCAACAGCACGCAGAATTGCAATAGGTGGGAAAAAAAAGGATTAATGAGGTGTTTTCTTTTTAAGGTATTTGATTATATTTTTTAGTAGGAAAATGAATCTAAAGATGACATTGGACTCTTCGGTGAGACTTTTCTACATGAAGTAAACTATTAAAACTTTTGGGATAAACGTTTTATTGCTAAGTATTTAAATGTAAATATTTCAGGGGTAAAGGGCAAGTAGTGAGATGTCTTGTAATAAAAGCTGACAATGCCCTGACTGGTGTGGCTCAATTGGGGGTTAACCTGTGAAGTGAAAGGTCACTGGTTTTGATTGCTGGTCAGGGCACATGTCTAGGATGTGGGTCTTCCCCATTTGGGGTGTGTACTAGAGGTAGCTGATCAATGTTTCTCTCTCAAATCGGTGTTTCTTTCCCTCCCTTCCCCTCTCCCTAAAAACAAAAAAATAAAAGGTGATGATCCAGTGGAAGTAGCATTCAGAGATAGTGTTAATTAGCTTTTAATTAGCTCAGAAATAGTGAAACAGGTTTTTCAAAACTTACATTACTTAGGAAAAAGAACTGTGTTAGAAATAATGAAGTTTTCATCCATGAATCTAGATAAGATTAGTGTGGACAAATCTGGGAATATTTTCTGACAGAAATATAGAGAAGGATAAAAGAACCCAAAATGGGCCATGTATACCCACTTTTTGTACACAAAAAGCATAAAATAATAATTGAATATATTTGAAGTATTATAAATATCAATATATGAAATAAATGTTATATAACCATAAATATCATCCTTTAAATATCACTGTAGTCTCTTTACTATAAAATGATTATTTTATGTGTTTTATTATGAACAAGCAAAACAGCTTTCAAATTCTGCCTCTCAAGATTTGTGTTTCCAGGGGTGTCCAATCCATGGCCCCCAGGTCACATGTAGCCCAGGATGGCTCTCAGTACCTCCCAACACAAAATTGTAAATTTACTTAAAATACTATGAGTTTTTTTAATGATTACATGTCATAATTTATTTAATGTGTGGCCCAAGACAACTCTTCTTCCAGTGTGGCCCAGAAATACCAGTTTGACTTCACACTAAATACTGTTAGTTGGATGGGTGGAAGATACTTATTTATATCTTTCCTCCCTGTTTTTCTAGCCCAAACAGATAATGCTGTACAAATCATATATTCCAAAGGATGTTTTAAAATGGTGATGTGAATAATATCCCAATTAGTAAGCAATTTTTATAGTTTTTATCCAGACATACTAGACTATCTGGGGGAAGAGAAGTAACCCATTATTAGGAGAAGAGGAAAGAATAATTACACAGCAAATCTATAACTAGTATTGTTACCCAGTTTGTTAAAGTCAAACAGTATTTAATTTGGAATAATTAACCAAATTTTGGTACATTTGTGAAGAAGTAGATTTTAAGAATGAAAATGTTTTCTTCAAAGAAGTGTAGTAATTTGTCTTCATGTCCCCATTACAATAATTATTCTTACCAGGTTACGATTAAATATACTTTTTATTTCTTATGGTTCAGCAAAACAGTCTGGGTTTTCCTCATTTACTCTTGTCTATGTTTACCTTTTAGTTCTTCCCCCACCCCCTTCAGGCATTGAATTGCTTTTTTAAGACCAAGTTTTCAGCACATTAATTAAAAGATTAGTTAATATAGCCATAGTCGATGAAAGTACTTTCTGGAGTGATTAGATGACTTTGCCAAAGGCTAATATGGAATTTGTGTTCATGGTACAGAAAATATTAACAAATGAGATTATAAATTAACTTTTTGTATTTTTTCCTTGAATGACTTGTAGTCATTTATTTTACTTGGTTTCTTTCTTTCTTTCTTTTTTGCCAGATCTGTAGTAATTGTATTAAGGTTGTTCCCAACCTTAGTCAAAGGCTTATAACACTACAGTGTATAGAGTTTATCAAGACATTTTTACCATAAAAATGAAATTTAAATTGACCTTAAACAATTATACTGTGCACTTTCAAAAAAGCAGTAAAATTTCTGAAATTTATACAGTACTCTAGTACAATTAAAATTTATAAAAGAATTGAGTGACAAGTAGATTCTGCAACCAAGGTTGGTCGTTTTTTACTAAATGAGTAGTTCAAATTGAATAGGAACTGAACCCTTTAACTTACAGGGGAAGACTTCATAAAACTGAAATCTCAAACATGTTTATTTTTACAGTTTTTATTGTATTTCTAGTCTTTATACATTATTTGAACATAGTTCTATTACTTTCCAAGAAAGTTATGAAAAGTAGTTTAGATAATATTTGAGCTGTAATTTTTTAAAAATATTTTTTATTTTTTAAAGAATTTTATTTATTTATTTTCAGAGAGAGGGAAAGAGAAGGGGAGAGAGAAAGAGAGAGAGAAACACTGATTGGTTGCTTCTCAGTAGCCCCAGCTGGGGACCTGGCCCTCAACCCAGACATGTGCCCTAACCAGGAATCAACTGGGGACCTTTCACTTCGCGGGATGACGCCCAACCAACAAGCCACGTTGGCCAGTGTCAGTTGTGATTTATTATAGTGAAGATTTTTATCATTCCAATGAACCTTGAATCCTGACCAGGATTCTAATCTAATCTACTAATTTATGGATTAACTCTGTTGTTTGAAACTTAGGGTTCCCAAATCTTTAGCCACAATTATAATTTCAAAATTTACTTTTTTAATGAAATTATAATATAGTGACGTTTACCTTTATAAAAATTTATAAAACATTTGGGCCCTCACCAGTGTTGCTAGGTGGTTAGATCATCTTCCCTAAACCAAAAGGTTGGGGGTTCCTTTCCCGGTCAGGGCACATAGCTAGATTGCAGTTTGATCTGCAGGTGGCGCCCTTACTGGAAGCAACTGATTGACATTTCTTTCTCCTTTTTCCTCTCTCTAAAACTCAGTAAACATATTTTAAAAAATAAAACATTTGGCTACTCTTTCCTTGTGTATAAAAATAAAATACGTATACAGCCAGATACTCCTTTATCTTTTTGTTTGTTTGATGAACTGTTCTATTTCTAAAAACTCTAATATTCTTTTATTCTAGGGCATAATGCTTCAATAAATATAGAGGTAGACCCCAGACATCCTACTATGCTTCCTGAGTGCTGTTTTCTTGGAGCTGACCATGGTGTGAGATCTCAGATTTAAATGTTTTAACAGAATCATAAAATCCTTGTCTACTACTGTTAAAATATTATTCCATATACTATTTTAAAATATTAATGGTAGTTATTTTAAATGTGTCATCATTTTGAACTGTGTACTTCCATGTTTTTAATATATTATGTATTTTATAATCAAGCAGTTAAATTCTATCGTTAACAATGCTGGATTGTATATTTGACAGTTATTGTAAGATCGTAAAAGTTTTCATTTCATTACAAGAAAAAAAATCAATACATGTGTGGTGATGGATTTTAACTTGTGGTACCTATTTGACAATATATACATATCCCAAATCATTATGTTGTACACCTAAAACTAACAGTATTTTATGTCAGTTTAAATCAAAAACAAATTCTATGCCAAATATGGTTTTACAATATGAGAGCACAACCCCTAAATTGTTGAACTTCTTTTTTTTTAAATTTTTACACCTGAAGTGGTGAAACCCCTGGGAATTAAGCTGAGCAGAAACATACATTTGTGGTAGGTATCTTTACAATAGAATTGTTACTTTTCTGTGATGTTACAAATTTAATAACAAATTTGTTTTCATGCTTTCAGGGATCCAGAAAATACTCTGTTACAGAACTTGAAAGATGTTTTAGAAATTGATTTTCCAGCTCCTGCTATCCTGGAAAAATCTGTAAGTTTTTTCAGTGCTTTGATACTCCATAAAGCATTGCATAGTAAAAGTTAAATGTTCTTCTTATAGGCACCAGAGAAAAATGAGGTTGAAAGTGAGGGAAATGAAAGAATAGCTTTCTGAATTATAAGCAACAGTTGCATCAAAGAACTTGTTAGTCTGTGATTGGTGGTTATAAGTGTACTTTTCTCCACAGTCTTTGCAACAGTAAATTAATGGCACACATCTTTATTACTAAAAATAGGGAGATAGATTCAAGGTAGCTAATGTTTGGATTTTCTGTACTATCTGCTTCTGGATGATTGAAATGAAGTTCTAATTCACTTTAATAAAAGTGTTTGTGAAAAATGGTAGTAGTTTTTCAAAATTCATCAGGCACCACTACATTGCAAATAAAAATAATTGATTTTTGACAAAGCTGCTAAATTGTAGACCACTGAACTACTGTACATGTTTTTGTCTTTTTCCTTCAGTTACACAATTTTTAAGCTAGTAACCATTAGCTAATATCAGTTCCTATTTTTACATACTACAGTGGCATTATATTGATGTACAATATGGGAAACTTAAGCTCATCTTGTTGAGGCAAAAGTAGAATTTTTTAATATATCTGTGTATATAACTTATTGGATAAAAGGGAACACTCATACAAATAAGTGTTAAATAGTAATGTGACCGTATTAATATTTTCATAAGTGATATAGTTAGTTACCTTCATAAAAATTGTGTAAAAGTGTCATACTGTCTATACCATATTACTCAGTTCTCTTGTTTTCTGTTTTGTATGTTTTAAACACATACACGTACATTTTTGTTTTGAAGGATTTCTCTATGGATTGTGGAATCTGTTATGCCTTTCAGCTGGATGGTGCCATTCCTGACCAAGTGTGCGATAATCCCCAGTGTGGACAGCCTTTCCATCAAATATGCTTATATGAGGTAAAGTAAAAATAACATTAGCAAGGTTTTTTTTCAGTTAACACAACAGAGGCAGAACGCATATTTGAAATGTATAGTCTGCAAAATTTATTTCAGTATGACTTCTTTTGCCTGTTCCTGTATTACTAGTTCATTTCAGGTGTCTGTTTGCTTCCTTTCTTCATCATGCTTTCTCATGAGGGAAGAATGTCCTAAAGTAACCAAGAAGGGGGAAACATACCCAGAATACATTTATGGACTATGGACACATAAATGATGGTACAGTGGAATCTTTTAGTCAGTACTTCATGTACCGCATATAAACTGCAGGCTCATCCACTTGGGAGGAGTGGTGGCAGTAGGTGAAAGGGAACTCGCACTGTGGATCATCTGTTACTTTCCAGGCTACCTTTGAGCATCTCACAGCCCTCTCAGTCAGTGACATTTTATTTACTGTATGTGAAATCTGCTTTCATTCCTGTTTCTAGTCATTTACTCTCTATAGCATTCATCTTAGGGAAGAGTTGCCATATGATAAACTGTATGTGCATCAATATACAAAACACCAGAGTTATATACGGTGCTTTCAGTTTTCTGAGTCTTTCTTAGTATCACTTCCTGATTTTTATGATTAGAGATAGTAGTGCCCTCTGTATTTTAATAAGGGAGAATTGAGGTAGAGATGTCAGTTTAACTTATATAAAAATCATAAAGTATCAGTTCTGATTCTAGAGATATTCTTAAGGGAACATGTGCTTTTTTATAATAATGAATACTCATTTAATTTTTAAAACTAACTGCTTCATGCTTGTAATAAATAGTTGAGAATTACCCCACTATTGGTGATTAACACCAGAAGTTAAGACCTAGATTTTTAAGAGCCTATGGTATCTTTTACAGTACTAGTTCTAAATTTGTGGTTAATAGATTTAGGTAGGTCTGTGAATCCCATAGATCTGTATGCATCATTTTTGTGTGTTTCAAGGGTAGAAAAGGTGAATAATTTTCATCCAAGTTGTCCAGGGGCCCATAATTTGCTTATACACCAGTGTGGATAGACCTTTAAATCCATGCTGGTTTCCCCTTGTTATTCAGCATATTAATGGTCTGGTATTTGCTCAGAAGATCTTCCCCTTACTCTTACAAAAGAAAGTTTGGTAAATATTCTGGAATAAAAATATAATAATGCACTCAAAAAGAAAGGAAAATATTTCTGAAGTATTTGTAATCATGCTAATACTTTATCTTCTCTTCCCTTTAAAATCGTCAGTGGTTGAGAGGACTACAGACTAGCAGACAGAGCTTTAACATCCTGTTTGGTGAATGTCCATATTGTAGTAAGGTAAGCAATTAGTCACATTTCATAAAATGTCCTTAGCCTTTCGTTTTGAATTTTAGAAGTATCTATATATCAGCTTATCTAAAACTTTGAGACATAACTTACGAAAAAAAGTTTCTGTAAGATGTTTCTATAAATAGCATTTTAATTTTCAGATCGACCCTTTGATCAAAAATGGTTAATTCCTTTTTTAAAATAACTCCTGTTTTAGATTTTCTGGGTGATCTGAAACTTCAAAAAAGTATTTCCAAACTGTACCATGACAGCATTTTTAGTATAAAGCAGTTTTTTAAGAACGTTTTCAAACTTACTTTGTTAAAATGTATTCTCTCTTTTTTTAAGCCAATTACCTTGAAAATGTCTGGGATTCGGAAGCACTGAAATGTAAGAATGTAACATTTCTGTGAAGAACTGAAACTTTAAAAATTATCAGAAGGATTTTGTTTGGTTTCTTCAAAGAAAATACAAAATAAGAATACCAATCAAAAGAAAAAGAATGGTGATGCCATAATAATAAACATCTGCCTTTGTCTCTTCACTGAGGGCAAACCGGGAAATTGCAAACAAGAACCCTGTGGAGCGCTGTAAGCCTGTGACTTCTGTACCAGTTGTACAAGTGCGTGTGCACCAAGGTGGCCGTCTTGACTTGTTGAACATATCTGGACTGGTAAAATCTTGCTGGGGAAATGCGTTTGGGAACTGCATACAGCTGTCTCTCTGTGGAGGACTTTTTACTTCATTCAAACATTCTTGAGACTCACAATATTTTTGTCTTCTCCTTGTGCTTTCCTGTGGAAAAATACATACATACATATGTATATATGTGTGTATATATACATAGTGTGTTAGATTTGAGTTATCATGTATTTGGTGTACTCTAAGAATGCTAAATCAGTTTTTGTGTGTTTATTTTACCTGAGAAGTTATTTTAGATCTTGGATTTTAGAATTTTATAAAGTACTTACCAGTACCAAATAGTCATATCTTTTAACATTGGTTCCTTTAAACCATTTAGTAAGCCAGTAACTGACCTTATGGGTGTCAATAATAACTAGAAATCTTTTTGGTTACTAACAACTAATACAACGATTTGGGAAGCAACACAGCAGTGTACCCGCTTAGTGGACTGGGCTAGCAGCCTGCCCACTTCAGCCTCCTGCCTGGGCTTCGGGGGTTGGCATCTTCTGATAACAGACCTCAAGAAGACAGCTGATGAAAATCCTAATTTGTCCAGAAAATTGATCTAGGAAAAGACGCTCACTCTTTTCTCCTAGTATAAAAGGAAACAAACAGTCTATACAAATTAAAGTTTCACAGTGTTAAACCTGAGTGCCTGGAACCATTTAACAGAATGTCAAGAAATGTGGCCAAAGTACCTTTGTCCTTTGGTGGGGACTCGGAACAAACATATGCTATGGCAAGGAGGATGACTGACTTTAAACTACTCTAGCAAATTCACACTAATGCGGTTTTCCTAAAGTTTTATCAGCTTAATTTGCTAAAGGCAAAACAAGTGAATAGTCATTTCACTGGGTCAATAATATCAACATATTGTTTTTCCACAAAGAAAAAGAAATGTGCCCTAAAGTCAAATATTTCTGAAGGCTGAGAACCACTGGTAAGCTAATTCAAGCAGCATCTATATATAATTTAGATGTGGAAGTGGATGATAGCCCCACCTAGATAAGAAGTCAGAAGTCAAGCTACTAAAATACCAAGGCAAACGTGTGTAACTTATACATCTGTCTCTTGGCAACAACAAATATCAAATGGGCAAGTACTCATGAAAGAATTTAACCACCAGTTGTCTTCAGGTTACTGAGAGATCTGATTGGAATAGTCTGTGGCATACATTATAAAAGTGTGGCTCATAAAGTTTTATTGGAACACAGCCACACCCATTTTTCATGTATTGCCTGTGGCTGCTTTTATGCTACAACAGCAGAGCTGAATTGTTCTAACAATGACTAGACTGTAAGCCTAAAAGTATGTATTATCTGGCCCTTTAAGAAAAAGTTTGCTGGCTCCTGGTCTATGGCATTCAAACATTAAAAAGCTTACAAATCATTTTGATTACCTTGTTAAGATACAGATGTCATTCAAAAGGTCTGAGATGAGATCTTAGGTTCTGTGTTTCTAAGAAGCACCAGGTGATATCGGTGCAGCTGGTAGGCATAACACGCTCTGAGGAGCATGGGTTTAAGGTATGCGATGATTTATTCTGTTACAACATTGGTGGTTCTCAGTTGGAGAATTTTGTCTCACGGGGACTTTTGGCAATTTCTTGACATTTTGGGTTGTCACTACTGAGAAGAGGTACTGTTGGCATCTACTGAATAAAGGCTAGGAATGGTGGCCTACAATGTACAGACAGCCCCTTAACAACAAATAACATAGCCCAAAATGTCAGTAGTGATGATATCAGGAAACCCTGCAGTCACTAGCCTTGAACACACATTAGAATCAGTAAGGAAGCTACGAAAAAATGGGCACCCTTTCTAGTTTCGGCCAGGAGTTATTGATATCAGACTTACCCTCCTGCTGTGAAAACCCATGAAATAAATACAACAATGAAGTTGAGCAAAATACATATAGCAATTGATCAGGCACAGAAAACAAAGCTGTGATTTGTGAGGAAAGGAAAACAACCCAGACCCTAGAAAGGCCACAATTTAAGATGATGTTTACTTTAGATCAGCCCATATAAGTCTAAACAGAAGTTAGGACATGTTCAAGTTGAACCACCAATAAATTAACTGCCTGTTTGGACAAAATTCAACACTCTTTAATAAAATCTGGAATCTCAAGAACTTAGCACCCAGAATGTTCAGCATACAATAAAACTTTACACATAAGAGGCAGGAAAATTTGACCCATCAGTACAAGGGAATAAATAGAAATAGACTCAGGCAGGTATCACCCAGATGGTAGAGTTATTATCAAACAACAATAAAATATCTACATAAATATGTTCAAGGACTTAAAGGAAAAGTTAAACACAATTAGTGAAGAGATGAACTCAGCAAAGACATGGAAAATATGATGTACTCCTAGAACTGAAAAATATGACATGAAAAATTTACTGGCTGGGTTTAACAGCTAATTTGACAATTGGTGAGAGGCTCAGCAAAAACATCCAAAGTACAGCAAGATGAAAGACTGATTTGAAAAATGGACAGAGCTTTATTTATCTGTTAAATAAGGTAAAGCATTCTTTTTTTTAAAAAAAATATTTATTTTTAGAGGGGACAGGAAGGACAAAGAGTGGGAAAGAAACATCAATGTGTGGTTGCCTTTCATGTGTCCCCTACTGGGGACCTAGCCTGCAACCCAGGCATGTGCCCTGACTGGGAATCGAACTGGCAACCCTTTGCTTCACAGGCCTGTGCACAGTCCACTGAGCTACACCAACTAGGGCAGGCAAAGCATTCTAATCTGCTTATAGTTAGCTCCCAGAAGGAGAAGTTAAGAAGGGTTAAGGCAGGAAACAGATCAAATAAATCATTTTCTAATGTGATGACAAACATCAACCCACTGGTAAAAGAAGCTCAATGAGCCCAAAGCAGAGTGAACACAAGACATCCAAACCTAAAAAATCAAAGATTCAAAAAATAGCAAATCTTAAAAGCAGCCGGAATAGAGATGCATTATATAAAGGGTCAATGATGGGAATAATGGCTAACTTATTATCAGAAGAAAACACATCCACAAAGACAGGGCAACAACATCTTTATAGTTCAGAATGAAAAATTCCATACCCATTGAAGCTTTCAAAATGAAGGTGAGGGGCACCAATTAACAGACAAGACAGAGTAAGAGCATTCTAAATTATTCCTCCTGTTAATTATAATTAAAGATTTTAGACAAAAAGCAACTAATATAGACCATTTTGAAAGTTGTAGAATTGAAGCTTTACTGGATAGAGACCTCAGGATGTGAGGAATGACCTAGCTATGAGTCTTTCATCCTAATCCCCCTTTCTGGTTCGTCTGGACCATAAAGCAGCCTGCAATCTGAAAACAATGCACAGACCAAAAAAGGTCCAAAAATCCTAAGGTCCCAGGGAAACGGCAGGTTTACAGGACAGAAGCCTTTTGACTATAACTGCTCTACTCTAGGTGAAAACCAAGAAGCTGGACCTCTTCCAATTCCCACCAGCTGCTGTGGGAACTGTGGGGTGGAGCCCTGCCAAGTATCACTACCCTGTACTAACTGGGGAGCAAACCTATGATCCCCACTAAGCTCTGAGGAAACTAGAATAGAGCCCTGTCGAGGCCCCCCACCCCGCCCACTAACAAGGTAGCATCCTGTCTCACCAGGTGTTAATGGAAATTATGAAAGCCATGTCAGTCATTCCCAGCCTGCACTACTAAAGGTGACTGCTGCCCTCCCCACAAGGTACTATGGAGAATATAGGGCAGAGCCTTGTAGACTATCCTTCCCTGCACTGTGTCTCTCCTGCACCTCACCAGACATTATGGAAACTGTGCAGTAGGGTCCTACTGACTATGCCCACTTTGTGTTAAGCAAACATCAGCAAAGAGACATCAACCCTCAAACACTGTGGGTAGGAACCCTACTGGCCATCACTGCTATGCATTCAGCAAATGACAGCCAAGAGGCAGCAGCCCACTTCCCCCCAACTCAAAACCCTGCTCTCAGTGATTAGTAGAACTACTAGAGAAAATCAGCAAGGCTATAAAAGAAATTAATTATACCACAAACCAATGGGATCTAACTGATATTTATGGAGTACTGTACCCCAATATGGGAGAAAGACATGTTCTTTACAACTGCAATTGGAACATTAACCAAGATAGAGAATTATCCTGGATCATAAAATAAACCTTAACAAATTTAAAACAAAATTACACAATTTAAAACAAAATTACACAAAGTATGTCCTCGGTATCAATTAGAGATCAATAACAGATAACAGACATATGTAATAAGTTATCACACAGTAAGTCTCAAGGGAAAGTACGAAATGTCTTGAACTAATAAAAATACAATATATAAGGATTCGTGGAATGCATTTAAAATGGGACTTAGCAGGACATTAATAGCATTAAATGCTTATATTAGAAAAAAAAATGAAGGATTCGAATCAACAGCTTAACCTTCCACCTAGACTAGAAAAAGGAAAAATAAACCAAAATTAAGCTGAAAGATATAAAAGGGAGATTGCCAAGCACTTAAAAATTTAAAAACATTCTTCTGAATGGGTCAGAGAGACCCAAGAGGAACTTAATATATTGAACAGAATGAAAATATATCAAAATATGTGGGACATAGTTAACACAGTGCTAGAAAGAAAATCTATAATACTAAATACCTACATTGAAAAAAAAGAAAAGTCTTAATTCAATAATTGAGACTTAAGATTCCATCCTAAGGAACTAGAAAAAGAGAAAATAAATCCAAGAATAGAAATCAATGCAATTGACAAAAGAAAGAGGGAGAAAAATCAAATAAAAGCTGGTTCTGCAAAAATCCAATAAAATTGATAAACCTGACCTAAAAAAAAAGAGAGAGAAAACAGATGCAATCATCATCTAGAAATAAATACTACTATAGATTCCACAGTAAAGGATTTAAATAAGGGAGTACTATGAATAATTCTAAACATAAAAATATGACAACTTAGATGAAAAGGAACAATTCTTAAAAAACTATAAATTATCAAAAATACTCAAGATGAATTAGATTAGGAGGGGTAAACTAGTCAGCAGGCCAAATCTGGCACATCACCTGTTTTTCTAGAACCTACCAACTAAGAATAGTTTTTACATTTTTAAATGGTAGGGAAAATAATTTGTGACATTGAAAATTATATGGAATTCAAATTTCAGTGCCATAAAGTTTTGTTGCAATCAGCTATACTCATTTGTTTACATATTGTATTGAGATGCTTTTGTGCTACAATGCAAAGTTGAATAGTTGTGACAAAGACTATGCGACCTATAAAACCTATTTTCTATCTAGCTCTTTACAGAAAAATTTGCCAACTCTTGAAATAGATCATCTGAATAGTCTTAGTAAATGAACTTAATCCATAGTTAAAAAGGAAAAGAAAGCTCCAGGCCTATATGCTCCCACTTGAGAAATGTCTAACACATTTTAAAAGGAAACAACACCAATGCTACTAATTTTCTTCTAGAAATTAGAAGGAAAACTTCTCAACTCATCAGCATTACCCTGACACCAAAACTAGACCAAGACAATAAAATAAAAACTACAAATCAGTACTCCTAATAAACATTCAAAAGTCCTAAAAAATACTAGCACACTGCACCCAACAATATGTAAAACAATAAGACATCATTACCAAGTGAGGTTGACTTGAGCAATGCAAAATTAGTTCAATATTCAAACACTAATCAATACCACCCACCATGTTAATGGTATAAAAAAAAACATGATCATATTAACAGATACAGCAAGAGCACTGAACACAATTCAGTACCCATTTATAATAATTGTCAATACATCAGAAATATTACCAACTTGATAAATATGGTCAGCTGACTTCTGAAAAAGTCTTCCAACATATTTAATTAGGAGAAGGAAAATCTTTTAAACAAGTAGTGCTGGGACAATTGGCTTTCTGTCTGGAAAAGAACGAACCTCAACCCCTACCTCATACCACGTACAATCATTGATTTGAGTTTGTTCACAAACCCAAACATGGAAGCTGAAACAATAAGCCTTCTATAAGGAGCAAAATTACTGTGACCTTGAAGTAGACAAAGGTTTCTTAGTTTGATTAATTGAACTTCATATAAAAACAGCAAATAGCTTCTGCTCACCAAAGACATTGTTAAGTAAATGAATAGGCAGGCTGCACACTAAGGAGAAGATATCCATAATACAGCTATTGGACAGGAGACCTGTATGTGAAATATATAAAGAATTCTTCCAACTCGGTACTAAAAAGACAGACAACTAAATAAAAATGGACTAAAACACTCGAAAAGACACTTCACAAAGGAAGACATGCGAATGGCAGTTAGCACATGAAAAGGTGCTCAAAATTAGTAGTCATCAGGTAAGTGATAATTAGAATCATCATGAGATACTAATATACACACGTATAAATGACTGAAATGAAAAAGACTTCCCAACACCAAATGTTGGGAAGGACGTGGAATGTCTGGAACTCTTGTCCATTTCTGGCAGAAGTATAAAAGGGGAACCATTTGTCGGCTTTTTATAAAGCTGAGTATGCATCTGCCCTCCAATTCAGCAAATCCACCTCAAGAGAAACAGAACATGTCCATAGAAGGACTTGTGTCCGACTGTTTATAGCAATTATTTTTTGTGGTGGCTTGAGCCAGGGGTATCCCAGGTGCCCATTAATGGGATCATGGATATGTGAAATGTGATATCGTTATACAGTGGAGTACTACTCTACAAGAAAAAGAACTTACTAATACATGCAACAGTATGGAAACAGTAATTAATACACGCGGAGAGAGAGAAGCCAGGTGCAGAAGAGTGCATACTGTATGGCTACACATATGTGAAATTCTAGAAGAGGCAAAACAAATCTAGGGATGAGAATCACGGTATCAAAACAGTGGTTGTCTCTGCAGGAAAGGGACTGACTGAGGATGGGAACAACTTTCTGCAGTGACAAAATCTACACACATCGCACTGCCATCCTAATTAAAATGAGTAAGTTTCTTCGCTTGGAACCTGGGCATCGGTATTTTTACAGTCCCTCCCCACTGCCCTACACAGGTGATTCTAGTGCACAGGAAGGCCTGAAAAAGAGCACTCAGGAATCTCTATTTTTGTCACCACGCAGTATTTGTCTTTAATTTTACGAATAGGAACAGTAAGATACAACCATTTAAAGTAGATTCCTTTACAACTTTAAAACTGATGGTACTATTATTGTAACAGAACAAATGCAAAAGATCCCTATTAGTACTGAAAAAGCATCTGTCTCTGTGGATACACTTGTATACTTCGTGGTTGGGCAAGATATGCTCAACAAGTATGCTTCTAAATTTTCCCCTTGGCTGCCAAGAAGCTCAGAGCCAAATTCCAGCGCTCAGTTTAATGATTAACATCCAACTGCCTGATGCACCAATTTGGGAGTGGAGATTAAATTATTCTGTTGTCCACTGTAAACTACCTCAAATCACTCTGGGAGAATGATGGTGTATAAATCATATAAACTAATGGCCTTTCCACAGATATAAATACATTGTACTCTTCCTATCAAAAAGGTTAGATAAGGAAAGACTTGCTATTGGCTGAGTGAGTCATCTACTGAAGGCAAGTCACTATCCAACCAAATGATCGAATGATATAAAAAATACAACTACTGACAAACACTTCACTTACCTATTTGACTGTAAAGGTTAGATTGGAGGAACCAATGTAAAAGGATGGAATGTGTTAAGTCCCTAATGGATCATAGATGGCATAAAAATTTAAGTGCATTTCATTACATTCTTAGGCTAAAGGACGAAATCAGATCTGTATGCAAATGTGCTCGCCGCCATTCAGTTTCTATCATTACTGGAGTTGGCTCCTGTTTTTATCTGCTGGATAGGATATTTTCTGCCCCTTCTCATTTAACAAAACTAGATACAACCCTGGCCCTCAGGAGAAAATAAAATGACTTTATTTCCAAAGGGCATATGCTATTGTAGCACATGCCTTTTGTTAACAATACAAAACAAAAAATTTCTCACCTGAGCTGTGTCCTTGCTTAGCAATCCAATCGGCTTCTCTTTTTGCACTTTTCTCCATGTTGCATAGGACTCAGCACTTCTCTCACTGTGGATATTTTTTTCTATGAACCTATTTTGCATCTGATTGACTTGCTCTGTTTCAGCCTTTTGCGAATCAACCTGTTGATGTAGATAAAGTAGTAACATATAATGAAAACTTTTGACACATCAAAAAAATGCATCCACATCCAGATTCTTGAAAATTTTAAACTTGTCAAGCTTTGAAAAAAAGGTAGAATTGCGAGGAAACCAAGTGGACGTTATAGAAAAAATACAGTAGTTGGCAAAAATCCTGTGACCCTTTCTCATCAGTAGGACAAGACCAATTAAAATTAGTGGCTCTGTTGTGTACTCTTTAGAAATTATCTCCACAGATAACTTGCTTATTGAAAACAGCAATTTTACAGAAAACTGTCACATTTTAAAACTGCACATGAATTTATTATTAACCTTTGCTGGGAGTGGGTCCAGGATATCTTTTTAGTTTAAATTCTTATTAATCAGAATCTTAGATTTTTATCACTGAAGTGAGCCTAATTAATGTGAATGCGTAAGAGGAACTTACGATGTTGCTTCCTTTTTTTTATACAGGTAATTTAACCTTTAAGCAGATGAATAACAGTTCATGTCATCTAATACTGTGTCCCAGTATCAGAGGTTAAGTTTGACAACAAGCTTGCTTCTGAGGTTTCTTTCTCACACCGTGGTGCAATCTAGGGGATGACTGACTCTTAATAACCTTGAAGTAGACAGGGAAATAGAAGGGCAGAGCTCTCAATGCAGTCGGAAGATGGAAAGCCAGTGAAGACCCTTATGTGAAGTATCTGTTCAGCAGCGTCGTGTTTACAGCAGCTGCAAGTGCTATCACCTCTTTTCATGGGTTAACTAGCGGGCAGGAGGTGGGAATGGTACAGGGGAAATAATGGAGTAGCCAGTGCCAAAACAGAGTGGATTTCATTAGCTGGGCAAGCAGAGCCCTAATTTGTAGTCTCTCCACTTTTAGCTTCTGTTGCCAAGTGTGTTCACCCCTTCCTTTTAAAATATGCTGCTGTTTGTGACTAGGACTGAGTTGTCACAACGTCTTTCTTTATTCACTCCTCCTCCCAGATCCCAGGTTCCCAGAGGGCAGCAAAGCCACAACCGTTCAGTAACCTGAAAACTGAAATTGTTTCCTAGTCACTCAGGGATTCCTTGTTTCCACCACTGAACTCCCCCTCCCCCGCAAATGACTGGGAAAATTCACAAGTAACCACCTCCTGAGCCACTCTTCTGTCTTGGCAATAAATGCTCATCATACCACTAGTATGAAAGAAAGAGTTTCCTAAGGCTGCTGTACACGGTTTTATCCTAATAAAACACTGGCTTACCAATCACCATGAAAATGCGTCCTATGGCATAAAGGATTAGTTGAGATACTGAGTTTTTTTGGTGCTGCCTCTGCACCAGACATGTTAGGTCTCCCAGGTTTTGCCCTGGGCACTCCTGCTGTGCAAAGATGTGGTCTAACAGATTCAGTGCTCCGTGAGGCCACACCTGCCATCAGGTGGCGGAGGGGCAGGCGGTGCTGCCACAGGCACCTCTACCTAATCGACAAAATGACATCCAGTTTATGCCACAATTCAATTTCTAGAGAAAGTTTTAAAATGGTCAGAATGAAATGGCATGATTAAGTTTAACCTGTAATTATGAACACAGTAAACATTCTTCTTAAAGCCGTAAGAAATACAACACTTGGCATCCCACATAATCAAATAAAAGGATGCTACCCAAATGTGTGTCATTTTGAGAAAGTGGCTATTCAAATAAGGTACTTTTTACCTAAATTTCCACTAGTACTGCACACTCTTCTACAAAATCAGGAACATTTTTCGGTCCTTAAAATTCAATAGGCCAAAAGTGCGTGTATAATGGAGAATTTCTATTCTACTTTTCTCACATAAAATAAACATGAAGACAAGTTTACTTGGAGAATTAAAGCTCAAGAAAGAATTTTGTACTTTTAAGTTTAGTGCAAAGATTACTACTACCCGTAGTAATATATTCGCCCCTAGATTTGCTATGGGAACCTCCAATTTAGGGTGAATGTAGGGACAAACTTTTACTGTCTGAAATGTGGGTTAGCTTGAGCATGTTAACTCTGGCTCCTCCTCTGCCTGGGGAAAGCATTTAGGAAAGACGGGCGCCTCACCATGCCCAGGTATGTAAACTATTAACATAGGGATTCAGGTATCACCTTAAGGAAGGAAATATTGATAAACTGATAAAAGGGTCTGCTACTGGCTCTTAAGAACTGCTTATTCCAGGCTTGAACTGGAACTTCAATAATGCTGGCTTTTCAATTTGTCTTTAGCATTCTCATCTGGGAATTCTAGAACTGTAGCTCACCTCAGTAAGCATTCTACTGAAATATGGTTTCCTTCAGTGAATTCTGGACATTAAATCCCAGTGGATGGCATAAATAGACTGTGGTAGCCCTGATGACAGATTCTCCTAATTTGTCAGTGCTACCTCTGGAGCTATCAGACCTACTAGAGAGTGATTTCAGCTACACATACCATCATTTCAGTTGAGGCAAATACCCCCAAAGATTTGCTTTTCAGGAAAAAATACCAGTGTCTCTACTATCTTGACAAAAATGCACTCCCAATTTAACTCCAGTAACAGCACTGGGGCCTTGAGGAAGAAGGCCCAGTTTACAGGGAACAGTGCACGATACCGAGTAAAACCTAGTATTAAAAAAAATACCTCATTTTTCTTTTGCAAAAACATGATTTAAGTTTGCTGAGATTCTTGTAGTGATGTGCTGTTTTCTCATACCTAACCAAAACATATTTTTAAGAATTCTAAGTTTAAAATGCACAACCACTTATGTACTGAGGGAGGTAACATTTTTAAAAATTAAAACATTCCTAACCTTCCTTTGAATACTGAATGACAGACACATTTTATTTATTGAACTGTATACATTTTCTGGTCCACTGGCTTCCTTTTAAGCATCTTTGTCTACAAAGTACAAGTTCAAAGTTCATTCACTAGTCTGTTAGCTAACTAGAGTGATCCATGTGCACAGTAATAAGAAATGTTTTGAAGGGGATTCTGTGACTAAAAAGAGAAGTTTGGGGCCAGGTGATTAATATTCATTTTGGACTTAAAATTGTATTTGTTATTGAAGAGATCAATTGTAGGAACTATCTTACACTCTGCTATCCTGCAGAGGCACAGAGTACAGGACAGTTGATATCGTGACACTTAGCTTTTGAACAGTTTCAAGTTTGGTTTTTCAGTATCACAAAATCTGTAAACTTTAGAAATAAAGATAGTAAAGTTTTGCCACGCATAGTGAACCTATATTTTATACTATAATTATTAAATATATTTGTGTACTTAAAATATTAGAACAATAAAGTCATTACCCAATAAATACTGATAAGCTGTGAACTACATCCCCAACCAGCATAGTTTCTATATACTGAGGCTGATCATATTGTTAACAGAAGTTAACTAAGGTCTTAAGAATGTATATCATTCTTCGTGTTTTCTTTTTACTCATAATTGAAATGTTCTAGTCAAAAGAATGAAATATACTTGATTGAGGCTCACTGCAAAAACTGTTTTATGTTCTATTCTCTGCATATGTAATGGTTTCACAACATCCTTTGAATTTGATGAAACTGAAAATTCTGATGAATAATTACAATTTTATATCAGAGGATACAGTTATTGGTTTTTAAAATGGCTTCTTTTATATTTCAATTAAGTTTATGAAACTGGAAAACTACAAAAAAGGAAAAAACCTACCTAAATTAGTGTAGATTAAATGATGACCATTATTGCAAGGGAAATACTATGTCAAGGAAATGGCTCTTTGTTTTGTTGCGAAAAGTGATAAAAACACAAAAGTCAATAAAACTGTTAAAATAAGTCTCAGTAATTACCAAGATCAAAATCCAGTGGCTTTTTATTAAACATGAACTTTTGTTCTGCCTGCTGCAATAGTAAATAGTGCTGACAATTGGTTTGTGAGGCACTCGCTACAATAAAATGTAATTGTATCATGAGAGAAAGGTGACAATCAGGAGATCATGAAAAAATTACATATTCTCACTGGTAGTTAATTAGCCATGCAAAACCTCCTCAAACAGATATTCTCTTCTATTAGGAATGATTACTATGCAGGCCTACAGATGTCAATACCACAGTCATTCAAATACTTCTTTCCCTACTAATTGAAGGTTGTAAAGCTCTGGTGTCAAGGTTTTGCTTCCAAAGAGCTAATTTATGACTAGAAGGATATTTTATGTCTTCAGTTGCAGCAGCTACAAAATTCAGCAAATCAGAACCATCTGTGCACTGATACTTGACTCACCATTCATCTAGCAGCCAATCAGTCACATTAGTTTGCATCCTGCATTCTTGGCTCATGAACACTTGCAATGATCCAAAGTTCACAAGAAATATTAAAAATGAATGGCATCCTGACCCTACCTTATTATGCATGCGTGAGGGGAAAAAAGCCACCCCACCTTTTTTTTTTTGCATGTGGATAGTGTCAAGGAAGAAATGGACATTTAGTCGCCTGTCTAGTAATGCTGCTGACAGCAGTCACAGGTTTCCCCCACTGTCTTAAGAAATGTTTTGTACTAATTCTTTTGTATTGTTTCAAGTTTAATTCTTTTTTCAAGTTCCCACTTTGTTTTTTTAATTTGATGTAAGGGTGTCAGTTGGAAGACAGCAGAGTAAAGGAGATGTAACTTTAAAAATAACTTTTAAAAAAATTGTTTATATATTGAAATACTGTTTATATATTCAAATATTAGCACATACAAATAATATGCTTAAATATAAGATTATTATTGTTACCACCAAATGATGGCCAAATTGGTACGCAAAAAAAGGGGAAAAAATCTAAAGGAAAGCAGCAAATAAAGGCTCTCATGAAGAAGGTCAGATTAGCCCTAACCTAGTCCTTTCTCTGATCTCTCTCGGACATCAGTGATGGCTTCATTTCTTTAACAGTACACAGCAGAACGTGCAACCTACTGCTTTTCTGTAAGAAATAATATGTCAAAATCAAGAGAACATTCAACAAAATTTCTTGGAGCTGAGTTAAGGGGAAAGGAATTAAATAAAACAAGCAAGAAACTGGGTTATCAAACTCATTTGAAACCTAAAACACCCTCATTTGGAAGAATGCTTCACAGAAGGCAAGCATAAGATCCCAGGGACTACATTACTTACTTTGTGATCGTTTGAAGTGTGCACATTTACACTCTGTCCTTGAGCGGAAAACTCCAGCGGTCCTAAAGGTATTCCACCTGGGTTCAGAATCTTCTTGAGCATTTGATAGTTTGGCTTTTCATCATAGGCTAAATTATGAGCACATACCAAATACTGGGCTATTTCACCTGTGAAGTAATTTTTTTTACATGACATTCATAATTGGCAAGGGATATCAGGACCCCAGAATCCCCAAAATCTATTTTTCTCTTATACACACACACATCCTGAAGAAACTAAGAATGAACAATTCAGTGAAAAGCACTCTTTAAATGATGTCCAAAAATTATGGAAATATACAGTGACCTACAGATTTGACAAGATGAGAGAAACTGGTAATTTTTTTACACATCTTTTTTGGCATTTATAATTTACTAATCTTATCAAAATAACCAAATTTTTAAAATTAGAGTTAAGAGATTTTGATTTATGGGGTGGGATTACTAATAACTACCTGAATAATACTATAGATCAAACTTTTATGTTGAAGTTTTAAAAATTCAGTTAAAAACAACTTATTATAAATCTTACTTCAAAGGAAAAAAATCCCACATTTTAATTAAGGCTTTGATTTTGAGATTATAACAGTTCATTTAGAAATGGCCTTGAATTGTATGTGTTCAGCCATGACGGACTGGGGACTTCGCCAAGCCCCCTCACGTCCTCCACACCCAGCCAGCCCGGTGCGTCCACGGCACCTGGGTCCTCCTGACTCGCTGCAGAGGGGTAAGAGGCTGCTGCACCTTCTATTTTTCCTCTACTGTAATCTTCTGCCCAGGACTATAAAGTAACTCTCCCCCCACCAAAAAAATGTATGAACTACAAACTTCTAGTAGAATTAGTACCCCAAAGATACAAACATAGCAGCCTTAAAACAAATGTAGTTTTTGCATTTTTGTTTCATGAAGGTGCAATCTAAAATCCAGATAAGAGTGATAATACCATACACTGTTTACAAAAATGGGCACACTTTCATTTCTTTTTTTTTTAATGTTGTGATATCATTTCTTTATGGTGACATTTAGATATTCCACAGACTAGTCTTTACAAGACTCTTCCCTTCAAAGAACTTACTACTGACCCAGACACAAGTACTTCTTCCTTCATCCTGTGGTAAGAAAATCTGGGAAGCTTGGTGGGTTGGCAGGAGCAACTTCCTAACCCTTCCCTTCCCCTTTCAAATGGGGAAATGTAGAGAAACCAGGTTTCACTGCCCACGGGGCGACATTTCAAAAGGAACGGTCATCGCCTGTGTCTCCTCTGGGATGGTCAGAGAGTGACCACTGTGCGCCATATTGTCCACAGCTATTTTTCTAGGAACATTAGGCTAATGTGACTAAAATGAGAACTCCTGGTTCAAAGGTTTTTTTTTACTTTTGTTTTGGATACTGTGGCAGTTATACAACCTACTTTTTTCCTCTCTAAGGTATAAGATAGATATATACAATCTGTTATCTAGCATTTGCTTAACCAGATTTCTATTAACTAGCAAGTGCTGTTGTTTCATATTTATAGCTCATGTTTTCAGGAGCGGGGGCATCCAATTACTGAAGGGATGATCAAGGGGAAAAAAAGGTTAAATTACAGTCGCTGCTATTTTAATATAAATATTCTGTTGTCCTTTGGGCCTTTCGAGATTGGTAAGCCAAGTTTGGTTTATATATTGCAATTCGATTAATCAAAATATCCCAAATGGAGAGCAGAGCTGAACATGTTGGGGACACTTTTCACAAGTCACTGCTGGAAGACGATGGAAGACTCCCGCACTCCAACTGAGAGCAGCTGTCCTGCAAAGCCTTCACGGGCCTGGGGCTTGAAAAAACAAGGGCCCAGTGGGGAAGAAGAGGGAGAAAAAGGAAAGAGCCACCTGTGTTACAAATTTATTATTGTAAACTTGAAGCTTAGGCTGTTGGGATGTAGTATGGGTTTCTGTGTTAGCCTTTCAAGATCTGGGCTTCTTATTTTAATTACATTTTTTAATTTGCTAACACATTTCCAGAGCTGTAAAACAAAATACTTTGACTACTATGCAATCATGATATTCTTAATTATCTGCTTTTTAAGTTACTGAAATATTAACTATCATTTCAAGAGAAGGAAACTTTTGAAACTACTATTATTGCACTGAGTTGAGCCTGCACACTGCCAACTTCCTGGCTGTTTTATAAAATGTTTTAGTAACAAACCTTTTGTAAATCAGTAGAATTTTCCTGCTGACAATACCCATTCTCCTAAGCATAACTGACTCAATTAAGAGACCTTTAGTTAATATTAAAGGTTCAACGTTTTGTGCTTTAGAAAAAGAAGTCTGCGTTTTATAAAATAACACTATAGACTCGAATGGTTTGTGCTGAACAAGAGGAACCTGGCAGTCCCACGATTTCCTGTATCACTCCTCTCTTCTCTTACCCTCTCGTGAGAGAAGTGTCACACAATGCACACTGGCCCACAGGCATTGGTCTTGTATGACCCAGGACACTTGGGCATGCTTTTCTAACCCGAAACTCAACAGTTACCTTTTGTGCAAGAGGAACAAGAAAGGGAAAGGAGTTATACAATTAAAAAGAATTCTGACATCTCCCTAGCTCTCTTTTTTTGCCGTCTTGTGAAGTCAAACACAAACTATATGGCTCGGTAAAATGCCAGTAAGAATATCAGTCAAAAGGGAATACTGGCCTTTGGACCAAGTTACTCAGTGCAGTTACAAAAAAAGCAATGCTTCCCATCTTTCCACCCATCCTCCCAAATGAGAACAGGCTACTGTCCAGCCCACTCCATCAGAAGAAAAGGGACAGCAGGATAGAGGGCGGCAGACGTAGGGTCTTGGGGAATAGAGAAGGGAAAGCAGGTCTGGCCTGTTCTTGTTTCCTACGAAAATGAAAAGTTTGGTTTCTTGTCAGAGAAGGGCTATAAATATGTTTAAGATGCTTTAACTCTTTTAAACTCTCAGATGGGAACTGACACTATTTGACCTTAGCTAGAGGGTCAGTGTTCCTATCCACTTTCATGAGTCAGCTAAAAGCTGACTTTGAGATTGGCCAATATAAATAGAGAACAAGATTCACTCTGCTCGTCTGAGAAAAAGCAAGCGTGACAGCCAAAGGGGGCTTGTCTCCATAACACAACGTAACCCAGTTATTACACTGGTACTCACTGTGCCCAGCACGCACCAAAAACAACAGGCACTTCAGTAGTTCTCAGTCAACTTATTACTCTTATTAATGATACTGTCGAAGAATTCCAGAAGTGGTCCATACTAACTTGAAAGGGAAAACCATTCAATGAAGCATACCTCCAAATCCCAACGCCACATGCCTTTGCCAATCCAAAACTCTGGTGCTGTGACCCAGGGTCTAAATAGCATTCAAGTGTTTAATGATTTGTTGTTTTTTTTTTCCAAAAATTACTGATTGAAAGTGTTCTTTTCTTAGATCAGCGTTATCTTCTTTCAACAATATATGGAGAAGTGAAGATAGAAAGTCAACTCTAGAAATATCAGATAAAGCTGACAATTTAACTTAGACATGATTCCCATAATCTGTATCTAAAGAAAAAAACCCAATGGGCAGAGCCCAGAAAGCTGTCTAAGTATTTTTATGCAGCATTCTTTCGTTCTAGTGTCAAAAAGGATCTAACCAGTTTCTGCTCTAGCAACCTCTGTGTAACCCTGAAGAGTTTCCTCCCATGCCTGTGGAACAGGAGGGGGTGGACTAAACAGCCACCAAGCCAGAGTGACAAATGTGGTGACCTGCAAAACACATCGGAGAAGGTCGGAGTTATCATCCAGACTTACAGCAACTGCTTCTGGAAGGAGCCCATCTAAGCACTGACTCGGGCAGCTCATCCAACAGACTAAAACAAAACAGAGTAACACACAATGACTTTGTTTGCGATCCAGTGATCCACTGTCCTGATTAGAAAGCAAAACTCAAATTCTGTGTTGTTGAATCACCAATACCTTGACTTTTAGTACTTTTTTTTACCCACCGGCAATGGTAAGATGGAAAGTAGGGGTGGGGAAGGGTTAAAATTCTCAGTGACCAATTTTATATCAGTCACCTAAAACTAAATAATAAATGCTTTAATTCAAAGTTTGCACGTGTAAAATGTAGAAGTAGCAATATCTACCATAATTTTTTTCTTAAAAACATGAACAAATAAATACATAGAAAAACTGTGTCTGGATTTTAAGAGTATTTTTCCTCAAGTACCTACCATTGGGCAGTGTTTTATGCTACCCTATGGTTAAACAGGTTAACAAGAAGTATCCAAAAGACAAAACAAGAAAGCCCCATTCATTATTCTATCAATTTTCAGTGTTTTACACTGAAGAAGTACAACTCTCTTAAATTGCTTCAGCCAGAAATACATAAACAGTCAACTAAAATTACTGATATGAATGTTTGAGTCATAAACTCAGGCGCAGGCAGAACTGCAACAAGAAATGCTCTGATCTACCATCACCCTATGTCAGGAAAATAAAGGGCACGAGGGAGATACGGTGTCATGGCTGAATATGCAAGCACACCCTAATGGGAAATTCAGTGTTATGCCTTCTCAGCAAGTTGAATAAATTATAATTATGTGTTATACACTATAAGAAGTTTGAAAATGTCTACAGTTTACCTTAATTGTACATTTCATAACATTAGCTTTACTAACCTATAGGTTTTTACTAGTAATCAAATCAAAATGAAGATAATATATGTAAGGATCCCCAAAATGTAAAGAGATTATATTTGTTAGCAGTATATTGTATTATTTTATATGATCCCCTATTATTATATTTGAATATATTCATAGGGGTATTAAAGATATCAACAATGAATGCATCTATCTATCTATGCATATTGATAAAAAATCTAAAATCGTATTAGTAAATCTTAATAAGAGAAAAACACACATAATCATTAGAATTAAAATGCTAATCTTTGAAATAAAGTACATTATTCAAATTCAAGTAAACTGAAGTAGAAGATTGGATACTGAGACTATTCATACATGCCCATTACTGTGCTTTGACTTGAACCATGTATTAAAAGATGTCGGTTCCATGGGGGTTAATAAGGACACGTCGATCACTGCAGTAACTGATGAGATGGTTCTGGTATTGACTTACATAAATGTGTTCATTTTGGGTGAGGGGCTGGGATGATCTACATTCCAAGTGGAGAAATATTTCATATAATATTCAGTGTATCAGTATTTACTATCCTGCAGCTGCAGGCTAGCTTTTCTCTCTATTGAGAACCAATGCCACACTGAATTTGAGGATCGGTTTCTCTGAATCGGCTGCCCCTTTTGTGAACTTCTGTCGTTACATGCCCTATTTAAAACATAGCTGCCTTTTCCAGTTGTGATATTGTATCTGTGGATAACTACTGTTGAGCATATATTGCTATACAATAAAAAATGGCAATTGTGTGCTACATGCAATTGACTTTTTCTTAGGCCCGATCAGTGAGAAAATAGTAAAATAGTAACACGCTCTGTTCTCAGTCTGACCTAATTTTCATGCTAACACATTCTAGCTGAGAAAAACTGAATGTGAAATATTAAAAATGTTTATATGGCTCGCAAAATTATCTTTCCTATAAACACCTCATATAAAATTTTTGTTTCTCCTTTCGGAAACAAAATATACTCCCTTCAAGACACAGGATTAAGAAAGAGCCACGTTATTCTCACTCGAAAAACACAGGCTGTGTTGGTCCCATTCCACATTGTTGCTTTGCACAGTTAATATCAGTCAAACCGAGCTCAGACTACCTACCTATACTTACACAATGCTAATTTGAGAATACTCTTCCTTGAAAATCCCACCACCTAGAACCTAAGCTCTGGAAAACACCATGTAAAGGAACAACTATTTCACTTTATAGTTTCTGTTACAACTCACATACATGTGATTTCATAGTTGTTATCTTAATGGATTTTACATCCGTAAGCTGTTCAGTTTGGTAAATACTGTTTTTCAGATTTAAGAAATGGGCTTTGGTCATCACATTGGGTACACGGTACCTTCCCTGTGGTACTAACTCCCTGTAACAGATGCCCTCAGACCTGCAGCTGCACGTGGTGGGACACTGAAACCCCTTACTTTGTTTTAGCAGTCTGCACCGCCACGGGGTCCCGCAGGCACGCTTCCCAGGGCAGCTTCCCGCACAGCCACCGCAGCAGGCAGTAGCCCAGGATTTCAAGGTCACTCCGTCTGGACAGGGCTGTAGGAGTAAGCATTACGAGAGCGAGATGAGGGATAAGCAAGTTTTGAGAAAGAGAGAAATCACTGATTTCACTATTATTGATGAAATATGAAAAAGCCAAATGGGCAACGTGTTTTGTTTGTTCAGCTGGAGTAAAACTTAGGCGCGAGGCGTTTGGCTCCAGTCCACAGACAGGCAGTGACTTGTTGCTGTTGAAAGTAAGGGTCAGTTTCCTCACCTCCTCCAACTTCATCCTTCCTTAGTCTAGCCTGTCACATGAACTTGATCTCCATGGCCTCTGACATGATCCAGACAACCCATAACCTGGCACCAACACTTTCTCAAAGAGCCAAGCAGTAAAACAAAGAAATAAATGTCTGCGGCTAAATTGCTAACATATGTTCCAGGAAGCCCACGGGGTCCGCATTGGTCATGCAGAGACCCTGTGAATGCAGACTAAACACTGATGGCCTTTTCTGCTCCGCACACACGGGCAGCATCTGAAGTTGGAAGAATATGACAAAACTGCCATCTAGTGTGCAGGATTAAAACGCGGGTCTCTCAAGGTATTTTTTAATTAATGAAAGTGCAGGATAAAATACACCTACTATTTTGGGTACAGGGTTCTAAACTTTTACAGATACTAATTTTGGATATAAACAGTGCTGCACCAAGATTCTGATCAAATATCCTGAACAGGAACTGTCAGGATGAGGCAACGGTGTGCCTGGGAATGTGGGCGGAGGGGGTGGGAAGTCGATTTTGAAGCCCAAGAGAGGCTTTCAGCATTTACGAGATGGCTTTTCATACAAAATGCAGTGAAATGACATTTTCAGGCCACTGAAAATATCCTTTAGATCAAACTACTAAGTGCTACAGACTAGTTCAATCATAATTTTATTTTGTTTTTTTAAAGTGGTTTACTCCAAAAGACAGGCAATGAAATCTAAGGAACATGTTAAATATAACAAATATTATTGAAGTAAAATTAAAACATGAACAAAATCCCACAAAATGAACTCACTTTTACAACCATTCCAAACTGTTACAAGACACTAGGTTGGTATTCACGTTTCTACCGTCACTTGAATGCTCATCTGTACAAGGATATACAATCTCTAAGTGTCATCTGTGGCTGTTACATGTGCTGTAAGCAGGGATCCTGTTTTGTTATCTTTCATTAAACAAAGTCCAAAACACCACTCAGTAAACTTAGCTTTTATTTTTAAAAGTTACCTGAGAACAATGTTCCCAGCACGTCACAACTACTTTGGTTACCACACATGAGTTATTATAAAAGCAGAAGACAAAATTAGCCCTTACACATACTCCATCTTAACTGCTGGTAGAGTATGGGATTATTAAAGGCCCTTCAGTCTGGTAGAAGGCTACAATCCCACGGGGGCCATTTGCTTTCTGCACAGGCTTCGACGATGTCCTAATGCAAGTGCTGGCTCTCGTATGAAAATGAAAACACAATCGCTAGCACACTGTTTGGTAGTGATTTCTTCAGTAATAAATCTCCCATTAATAATGGAATGGTTCCGTTTGTACAGATGTGCTCACAAAGTCCCTTTTCCACTATGGCAATTCCTGATTAGCACCACTTAAGAAAATTCACATCCTCTCATTTTCAAAAAATTCTATTCTGGCACCTGTTTGGATGACACAGGCTTCACACAAGAGGCTCTCTGAGGAAAAACAATCAAGAATTAAAATGGAATGAACCTTCCCAGTCACTCCCCTCCCCTCCAGCTGAGGGATTAATTGATAGGAAGCTGCCGTGATGACAAGCCGTTTAGATTTCTGAAGCCAATCTTTCGTCAATGGTCTTCATCTGAAACAGCCCTTTGAGAGTTAACTTTCCTTCACCATTATAGTTTGATCTTACCTCATTAAAATACATTATCACATTTTCAACTTTTTACTTATTTTCTTTTATTGTATATATACATCGATAACTATGGTTAGGCAATTGTTTTACCACTGTTTCCATTAAGTTCAACAGAAATACATGTGATGTTTTAAAACATCCTATAGTTACTCTTCTCCACCATTAAAGGGTAAGACAGGTGTACTCAAAGTGTTTCTAAATACATATATGCTGCCTGAACTTCCCTCCTAGAAAAACGAATCACAAAGTTGGATGTGTTTTAGTGAAGTCAAATGCTAAGATTCTACTAACAGTTATGTCTTCTTTCCATCTCCTGTACACAGAAATGTAACTTTAATGCCTGTTAACTTAATTAAAAATAAATACTCTAGATGATATGTAAAGAACATTATGAACTGACCCATATATTTTATCTTTAATTGACTTTAAAATACATCAAAATATAGACATTAAAAATATGATTACTGAATCTAGGAAATGAATATTTTGATATTTACCACACCATTCTAGGTATTTCCTTTGTATTTCGAAAGAAATAAAATGATGAAAATAAAAACAAGAATTAATTATAGTTGAAGAAGATTATTAATGTCTAAGTATAAAAAATATTTTTTAAATTTGAAAACGGAAATATATTATGGATTCTTTTGTTTCTGTATAATTTGTATTTGTATTCCTTTGTTCATTTACTTTTTATTTTATTTTTTTTCCAACCACCACTGACCCCCCCACGCCCTACCCCACCTGCCCTCATCCCCTTCCCCCGCAATCGCCACACTGTAACGCAGGGTTTTTTAGTTACACGTGGTAGTTAATACAATCGTTAACAGTATGTTTTTACATAGACTTCCTAAAGAAATCAAACTATTACTTATCGTGCTATTGGAATGCAGCAAAATTGAGTTATTAATATTTTTCTTCTACACTCTCTTGTTAGTTTCCAAATACAATGTAGCATCTAACTTTCATTTGGCTTATTAACATGGAGCAAGGTAAATGACTCTTCATGGAAAGCCTGTGTTGTTCTCAACTGCTCAACGTTTCTAAATTGTACAGGGCTGCTGAGAGTAACAACGACTGGGGGGGAAGAGGCACCGTGGGGACCTGAGTTCCATTTCCCTAGCAAGCAGATTGCAGAAACAACTGACACTGAAACGCATCATTAAAGTAAAAACAACTGATGTGCTTTATGGAGCTGCTGCTGTGCCAGACACTCTAACTACTTTTATACCATCTCATTTAATCATCCCAACAATAGAAGGTAAGCATTATTAACCCTGTTGACAAATAAGGAAATAGGGGCTCAGAGAGGTCAAATAACTTGCTCAGTATCACAGAGCAAAAACTGACAGAGCTCTGCATTGAAATCTGTCCTTCGAATTCAAAGCCCACACTCGATCGAATAATTACTTTGCCTCCATCATTACTTTTAACACCATTCAAACAACATTACGCATACTACTTCTATAGTTAGCGAATTATCTGAACGAGTCATTTTAATTTAAAATACCGAAAGATATACTGACTCAAAGAAGAGTTCTTTGAGTAAGGAATAAACAAGCAGCAGATCCTGAGGTCCAAGCTGTAGCATTAACAAAATTTTTAATGCAACTATCCTTTCAAGATACTATTTCTTTCAAACTATTCCATTCTGATAAAGAAGGGTGTCCAGTTAAAACGTTAATTCACGTTAAATAGTCCTCCGAAGCTTGTACAAGAACTGCAGAGGAGCTACCTTAGAGAACTGGTCCTTATTCTAAAAACAAACCGGCGTGAAATCATCTGGGCCTAGTTCATCAAATGGAATGACAGAGACTGGGAGAAAAAGAAGGTGCATGTGTTAATCCCAAAATGGGTCTGAGTATTTGCCTAAAGTTTTTTCTGTTTAGTTTTATTTGTTATACAGAGTAACATTATGAAGTGTGAACAAAAACAAGTTTGGTAGGAAATAATAAAGTGAACTTGAAAACTTTTGCCTCAAGCAGACAGAGTTTAAATGTCCCAAATATTAGCTTATATGCTCAGAAATGACAATAAGAAAGCAGAACACATCTGAGTAAGATGCTCACCTGATCAACTGAAGGGGGACTATATGCAAAACAATCTTCAACTTTAGTTTTATTTTTCTAACTAGTAACCTATGTTAGTATTTTGTAAATTCAGATGTGTAAAATGCTGGAAAATGTTATAGTGGCAATAAATTTTTGCAAATTCAAAAAGGTTACTAGAAAAAGAGAATGCAGTGCATGACATTGCAAATAAAATATTAAACCCAGGTCTCCCTTATTTTTTCTGTACCTTTCAAATTCTAAGCCTTAGTTTTGTTTTCTGGGGGTCTTTTTGAAACACTATAGTGAAGGCTTAGGAAAAGTTAATTTAATAGAGCAAAGGTAAAGGTATCTTACATTTGGCCAATGTGTATTCTTAACGCAACCAAACAGTTCCACCTGTGTTATGACTTTAAAAGTCATGTCTAAATGTCAAAATCGGGCCTGGCTGCTGTGGCTCAGTGGATTGAGCACAGACTGCAAACCAAAGGGTCACCGATTCGATTCCCAGTCAGGGCACAGGCTTGGGTTGCGGGCCAGGCCCTCAGTGGGGGAGTGTGTGAGAGGCAACCACACATTGATGCTTCTCTCCCTTTCTTTTCCCCTCCTGTCCCTCTCTCTAAAAATAAATAAAATCTTTAATAAAAAAAATAAAATCACCCTTAACAAAATAAATGTCAAAATTGGGTCATGCCATGGAGAAGAAATAGTATCTTCATTATTGTTTAGAAACACATCAACCAAACACTATTTATGGCAGTCAACTTTACCTAAAAATAGAAATCAACAGTATTTTTTTCTGATTAGTAACAGATCCAACAGAGCATATCAATAGCTTGATGGTTTTCCTTGACACCTTATCATTAAAAATGGGCTCCTGTTTTGAGTCATTGTTTGAGAGGATAAGTTTTGTGTAAACCATGTCACTTCCCCAAGTTTGGTAACATGAAGATACATTCTCAGTTTATTTCACATATATTTTGTACGTTGGAGTGCTAAATTAGAGTGAAAGGAAACCATGCAAGAAATAACACAAGACTTGGATTTCGTATACGATAGCAATTGGCAAAAATAAAAAAGTATGTAATATATCTTTCCTTGATACTGAATATATTACATAAATAAACAGACATTTAAAATGCAATTTAGACATCATATTTTACGGTCATCAATGATGTCAAATTAAAACAGGTATTATACACTCAATGCACAGGTCTGAAGTATTTAAAAAAGCTCAATATGTTAAATGCAGTATATCTCTAGAGAAATTAGGTATTGACTGCATGCCTCAGTGAGTAGAAAAATCTACAAAAATCCATACCATGCATTGATCCAAATATTGCTTTTTTAACATTACTAAGAATGTAACAAAATTTAAAATAGTATATTTGACACAGATATAATTCTCTTTAATTATTAGGCAATGAGCCCAAAATATGTCAATGTTTATACATGTTAGTTTTTATGAAGAATAAAAAATGAATAATAAAAGAGATAAGCCCAACATACATTACGCTAATTTTACACTAAATGAAGAACTTCAGCCACTAAGAAAATATCTTTGGGTCATACAAGAAAATTAAGTTTGAAAGACTAACTGCAATTTTTTAAAAAAATACAGATATATGGGTGCATGATAGTTCCAGGAATATTTATCCATTCATCTGTCAATCTAGCCATCCATCTCTATATATCTCTTTGGTTTGTAATAATACAAGTAATCCTGCTTTTACATAAAGTCGAACTAGACAATGCTTAGGTGAAACTGCTGATTGGCACCTTATAAAATTCCCATCATAAAAAAACAACTAATCCACAGAAAAATGAGAGTTAGCTATGGTTTGTGAATAACCACGACAGAAAGGGCAGAGACCACACAGTCTGATCAGGTTAACAGTCTCTGTGAAACGGCTAATTCGTACACCGGTTTCCACTGTGGCCTGCATACTCACTCCCCTGGGCCTGACGGGACGCACACGTCCCTGACACACACCAACTGCCTCGACAACCCGACGGTCCGTTTCTGAGTCATGACTTGTTTCGTTCTTTCTGTTTTTCTTTGCATTATCTTTCTAAGTATTTTTTTGATCTCTTAGTTGGACTGGTGTCGAAAAGATTTTTCTAAGATTAAACTACATAGTGACTGGACTGAAAGTAAACACATAAATATTTATAAATCTGACCTTCTGCATTAACCTACAGGATTCGTGGCCCTGCTTATTCTGGTTCCTAGATATGGCTAAATAATTATTTCATTTCTAATAAAAGTCTAAAGTGGAATGTTTTATTTTGGAAAAGTATATGCAAAATATTAGGAATGAGTTCAAACATCTGAGGATATAAAACCTTTTACTTTATGTACCAGAATAAAACTGTATATTAAAGCTTGAGTGTGAGTGTGTGTGTGTGTATGCTTATATATATACATGTGGCTATGTATGCGTGTGCACATGTTTTTGTGTATCTACATATAGGTACAGGTATGTCTATAAGTTTAGTACATATTCTATTGCAAATGCATTAAAGAAATCTTTATAGGAATCCTATAGAAATGAGTATTTACTCCAGCATATAACTTTCCAACAAATACCAACAATTTGTGAGATAGGCTCTTCCCTGAATAGTCCTCCCAGGACGCGGTATCTTCCTACCATCATTTTCAGTTCAATATTCTCCGAAGACGTAGCATGGTGAATCTGTACTACTCATTACATGTATTATTACTTAGCGGGGAAACAACTTAAATGGACTACAGAATAAAAATTTGTTCAAATCTTTTATGAAGGTAGCACAATAAACACTGCCCTAAACTATGGAATAATTGGAGAGGGCTTTCAGAATTACCACAGTTCGATCACTGACCAGACCAACAAGTAAAACATCTTCTTCCCACTCAACAATCACACTGGTTTCTCAGCTGTCTTAATAGTCAAAACCACAGTGCATCAGGATTAGACCTACCAGCTGAAATAAGTGGCCCAACTGTAAGTTACATAACCAGACAAATGCTTAAGAATCTGTAATTTCCAGTTATACCAATAGCAAAAAAGTACTCCCAGGTTTCTGAAAATTCTTTCATACTAATAAATCTGGCAGAAGTGACAAACAAAACTCACTGACAGTAAAAGAACTTTAAATTAAACAAGAACCCAGTTTCAATGAGCATTTGATTTCTACATTTCTAACTTGATTAAAGCCATGTCCCGTTTATATCTTTAAATGCTCATTGACTCATTAACAATGTACATGGAGAAAACACACTCTTAATTTGAGTGATCATTACTTTTCTAACCAAACTATCCTTGAAAAGTAATATAGCAATTTCTTTCACTCTAATCCAAAGTACAAAAGCTAATTTCTATTTTAGAAAATTTAACCCACGATTCTTCCTGGAAGGAAGAAAGTATACAACTGACACCCCTGCACTTGTCTCACTTTCTCACTGGCCTCCCTTAAACCAGGGTGGGTTTTAATTGCTCTGGAAAATTATCGAGAGCCTGTACATTACATGGCCAATGGTCCTTTTAATAGGAAAAGCAATAATATTACAGTTGTTTGCACCAAGTAAAACTCGTTAGAAAGTCTCCATTTAGGGTAACCGTTCAACAGTCATTACCAAGTACAAATGTCCAACTGCCTTTTAGTGAGAATGTGATTCTTTCAAAGCTGTTTAAAATTATTTATATGGTTTAGCATATTTGAAAATACTTTTATAAACAAAGTTTAGAAAATATAATTTTGAAAACCAAAGTTTTTCAATAATCACCCTTTTTTTTACTAGCATAACATTAGAATTGACTTTTTGTCTTGCTGACAGAGCAACTAAGAAAGTACAGTTGCATTGACCATATTGATTGGGAACAAAGCAACCATCAGTGGGACTCCGTGCCATATATTTTCAATATTGACCTCCCACTTCCTTTTCCATGGCTTCCTGGGCCGGCTATTGGATTTGGACTGCAGTGTAATAAACAGCTAAGGTTTAATTAATGGTAAATGAATACAAGACATAGGTTATGACTTTAACTAATTAGGGAATTGTTGAATTAAGTCTGCCTTGGAATGCAAGGCAGTACAATCAATATCCAATAAAAGGGCTATGTATGTAATTTACCTGCAAATGTGTTTCCAATACCATCAAAGTGAGTTTAAATAAGTAAGATATATGAAAAGAGACGAGGAGAGATTTCCACAAGTTAACGCTTTATAGTTTCAGAAAAGGTTTTCTTCGTGTTGAGAGGTGGCATCTCCCAAGGCTCTGATAAGGGCGCAATGAAAAACAGAAGCAAGTCTTCACGTGCACGCCTTTGCCAAACCTCTGATGTTCACTACAGCAGAAAAATCCAGTTGCTGACCTCCGAGTTGAACCTACACAAACTAGTAATTTCCTGCCCAAAATGCGCATCAAGCTTTGCTTTTCAGACATCCTTTTCACTTTTTTTCAGTTGCCACAGTCCGTACCTCCTCCGCGTTAACACAAATATTCACTGGCACACAGGAATTCACTCCTTTTGATAAAAATCTCACCAGTGCTCTCACTCATCAAAGGGACTATGCAAAGGTCATTTCATGGAGTCCTATTACTCTTTTAACTATTCTTGTGAAATAAAAATAAGAAAAAGAAAGGAGAAACTTACCTACTCCCTTGTGGGCATCCAAGCTAGTAAACTCCATCGTCCCATTATGGCCTTTCCTGGGATTTTCCTGATACTGTTTGTGGTTCCCATTGGGACAATATCTGTAGGCAAGTCCATAATCTGCAAGATAAACCTGGAAGACATGAACAGACAAATGAATAATGCTTTTGTCCTCTGAAAATATAGCCTTTATAATTAAGTCTTAAGAAACTGTTAGGTTAAAAGCAGCCCTAGATCTTCATTTTATTAAACCAAATGGTACCTTAGGATAAAATATATACAACTGGGGGTCATAACAACTAACTTCCCAACCTAAAGCCTTACTTACTTCATCACAGGCCTATCGTGTTTCTGAGTTGACTTAGATTTTCAGTCTTTTTATTTTCCTCCCAAATTCCCTTCCCTCCAAGTGGGTATCTAGACATCTATAAACCACACATCTTTTTATTTGTATTCATACAGCCTATGAGGCTCTGCCTTTTCTTGTAACCCCCTCCCAGTAACATAGAATTATTTCAAGCACAGAGGGGCAGAGGAGAACAAACAATGGGAAAATATAAACCGAAAGTTACAGGAGCCCCCACTAACAGGAAGTATAAAAATAGTGAAGAGACTATAAGAGGTAATGACTCTTTAAAAAAACATGAGCACGTTGTCTGCATTTAAGAATGGAACATCAGTGCAGTACTTCGGCCTCTTAGACTGGTCTATACCATCACTGTTATCTTTGTAAATGAGTTGGAATTGCAAGCAGGGTTTCCAAACAGAATATAAACTGTTAAAAGTCAGAAGGTAATCCAAGTTACCTTGGAAGGGGAAGGAGGAGGGAGAGGCAGTGTCACAGAGAAAGCACTCGCTGAACGGGGGCGCTGCTCTGCCCGGACACGTATTCAGACGTGCAGTGCAGTGCAGTAGTTCCCAATTACATGCCACCATGCTCCCTCCCAAATGAAAGCAGTTTCAACTTTTAAAATGTGTTGTTTCATACATGTTTCTTTGAAATTTAGGGATTGAGACATTTCACGATGTAGCTACAAAACAACTTAGTAGTACTGAAAGACAGCTTGCATTTTAAAATACCTATTAAAAGCAAATTTAGTATTTAAATGTTAGTATAAGTTTTTGGTTTTAGGAAAGCCTAAATAGGAGGTGTTTTGAACTTCAAAATATAAACAGTGCAGAGTCTTCATTTGCTGCAGAATGCAGCTTGCTAGTGTGTCTGCAAACACAGCATAGCAGCTCAGCCTCTCCCGCCCACAAGTGCTGTTTCTCTTCACAGTCTCAGCGGTAACTGATCCCTGCACCCTATGGCAATCGACTTCAGGGACAGATGTGTAACTGGTTGCTTGCTTTCACTATTTATGATACTTTTTAAAAAGATTTTATTTTATTTTTCTTTAGAGGGGAAGGGAAGGAGAGAGGGAGAGAAACATCAATGTATGGTTGCCTCTCATGTGTCCCCTGCTGGGAACTGGCCTGCAACCCAGGCATGTGCCCTGACTGGGAATCGAACTGTGATCCTTTGGTTCGCAGGCCTGTGCTCAATCCACTGAGCTATGCCAGGAAGGGCATATTTATGATACATTTTTATCTTTATCTATTTCAAGTACTAAATTGATAGATTTCACTTTACAAAGTAGATCCCAGAAATGTACATATGGGTAATTTAGCAAACAGAAACATATAGTAAATACACTAAAGAAGTTGGAAGGAAGGAAGGAAGGAAGGAAGGAAGGAAGGAAGGAAGGAAGGAAGGAAGGAAGGAAGGAAGGAAGGAAAGAAGGAAGGAAAAAAGCTATCAGGAAGCTTTTCATGTAGCCATTAGCCAAAAAGGTAAGACTGAAACTTCATGGAGTACCTAATGCAAGACCTTTACATTCATTAACCTACGCCGTCCTCACAGGAATCCTGCAGGTAGGGACCATCATCTCCAGTTTACTTATGCAAACTGAAGCTTAGTGAGATTATTTGACTTGTGTAGTAAAATGGCGCCAGAGTCTGACTTCAGAATTTCCACTCTCAGTCAGTCAAAGGGAAATTGCACTGCACAAGTTAAAAAGACAAGGAAGTTGAAAGACAAAGGCCTTCAAGACAAGGAATACTGTCTTGAAGAAAGTATTGAAGACCAGTGCAAAAGGGGAGAGATTAAACTCTACTCCACTGAAACAAAGGTGGGAAAGCTTTTAAACACTGGGAGTGAGCTAGTCAAAAGTAGTACAGGGCATTAGGGGAGGCTGGTCAAAGTGGCTCAGTCACCGATGTTTGCGAATAGGTGCTTAGGCTCCTACCCCCGTCCTTCAGAGACTGAAGGGATGGGAGCACAATGTTTCCTAAAGATTACATTTTAGTGGAGTGCCAGCCAGGTCCTTGGGGTCCTTGAGAAAGGCCTTTTCTTTGTTGGAAGGTGTTTATTACTGGTTAAATCTCCTTACTAGTGATTGTTCAGATTTTTTATTTCTTCATGATTCAATCTTGGTAAGTTGTATGTTTCTAGGAACGGATCTATTTCTTCTAGGTTATCTAATTTGTTAGTACATAATTGTTCATAGTTGTTTTTATGATTCTTATTTCTGTGTTATTAGTTGTTATGTTGTTATCTCTTCTCTCATTTCTAATTTCATTTATTTTGGTATTTTTATTTATTTATTTTTTTAAGTTTAAGAATGTTTTTAATTGATGCTCAACAGTTGCCCCAGTATCTCCCCCGCCCCACCCACTTTCCCCCACCCCAGCCACTCTCACCTCCCACACTCAGTCCTACCTCCTCACTGTCATTGTCCAAGGGTCCTTTATCCACGTTCCCTGATAACCCTTCCCCTTCTTTCTCCTGTTATGCCCTTCCCCGCTCCCCTCTGGTTCCTGTCAGTTTGTTCTTTTTCCATTTTGCTCATTTGTTTGTTTTGTTGATTAGGTTTCACTTATAGGTGAGATCATATGGTATTTGTCCTTCACCACCTGCCTTATTTCACTTAGCATAACGCCCTCCAGTTCCGTCCATGCTGTCGCAAAGGTAGGAGCTCCTTCTTTCTGTCTGCTGTGTAGTATTCCACTGTATAAATGTACCACAGTTTTTTGATCCACTCATTTACTGCTGGGTGCTTAGGCTGCTTCCAGTACTTGCTATTATAAGTTGCACCACTGTGGACATTGGGGTGCATGGGTTCTTTTGAATTGGTGTTGCGGGGTTCTTAGGGAATAATCCCAGCAATGGAATTGCCAGGTCAAAAGGCAGATGCTTCAATCAAAAGACATAGGGTAGCTGAACAGAAAAGAAAACATGACCCCCACACACGCTGCCTACAAGAGACCCACCTCAGAATAAAAGACCTATACAGACTGAGAGTGGAGGGTTTTTAAAAAAATATTCTAAGCAAACTGACAGAGGAAAAAAAGCTCACATAGCAATACTCATATCAGACAAAATAGACTTCAAAACAAGGGCCATAAAAAGAGACCCAGAAGGATACTTCATAATACTCAAGGGAAGAATCCACCAAGAAGACATAAACATTATAAACATATATGCACCCAACATAGGAGCACCCAAATATATACGGAAAGTCTTGAAGGACCTCAAGAAAGATATTGACAGCAACATACTTACACTAGGGGATTTTAACACCTCATTGTCAAAAATGGACAGATCTTCCAAACAAAATATCAACAAGGACATTGCAACATTGAACAACACCCTAGATCAACTGGACTTAACTGATATATAGAGAGAGCCTTTCATCCTGAAGAAGCAAAATACACATTCTTTTCAAATGCACATGGAATATTTTTAAAAATAGAGTACATAATAGGACAGGAAACAAGCCTCATCAAAATCAAGATAACTGAAATTATATCAAGCATTTTCTCAGACCACAAGGGCTTGAAACTAGAAACCAACCTCAAGGAAAAAACTCAATAACACTCAAGTTCATGGAGATCGAATAGCATGAATGGGTTAATAATGAGATCAAGGAAGAAATATAAAAGTTTCTTGAAACAAATGAAAATGAACACACAACTGTCCAAAACCTATGGGACACAGCGAAGGCAGTTTCAAGAGGGAAGTTCATAGCAATACAGGCCTACCTAAAAAAGACAGAAACATTTCAAATAAACAACCTAACTTACATCTACAAGAAATGGAGGAACAACAACAAACAAAGCCCAGAGCAAGTGGAAGGAAGGAAATAATAAAGATCAGAGCAGAATTAAATGACACAGAGACTAAAAGAACAATTCTAAGGATCAACAAATCCAGGAGCAGATTCTTTGAAAGATAAACAAAACCAATAAGCCTTTAACCAGACTCATCAAGAAAAAAAGAGAGAGGACCCAAATAAACACAATCAGAATGAAAGAGGAGAGGTTACAAGGTTACAACTGATACCACAGAAATACAAAGGACTGCAAGAAATTTCTATGAACAAGTATATGACAAGAAATTTGAAAACCTGGGTGAAATGGACAAATTTCTAGAAAAATATGATCTTCTACAACTGAATCAAGAAGTAGAAAGCCTGAACAAACTGATAACAAATAACAGCTGATGAAACTGAAGCAGCAATAAAAAAAAACTCCCATCACACAAAAGCCCTGGACCATAAGGTTTCACAGAATCATTTTACAAAATACTTAAGGAAGAGCTAACCCCTATCCTTCTCAGACTATTCCAAAAAATGTAAGGAGAGGGAAGACTCCCAAACTCTTTTTATGAGGCCAGCGTCATCCTAATCCCAAAACCAGATAAAGGCACAAGAAAGAAAGAAAACTATAGGCCAATATCGGTAATGAACATTGATGCTAAAATCATCAACAAAATATTGGCAAATGTCATCCAGCAATACATTAAAATTTTTTATTGTGTTTTTTCCATTACCATTCAGTCTTCTTATAATCCCTCACCCCCCAAATCACCACACCGTTGTCCTTGTCCATGAGTCCTTTTTCCTTTTTGCTCAGTCCCTCCATTCCCTAACCTGCCCCCACCCTTAGCTGTCAGCCTGCTCTATCTTTGAGTCTGTCTCTATTTTCTTGTTAGTTTAGTTTGTTCATTAGATTCCACATATGAGTGAGATCGTATGGTATTTGTCTTTCTCTGACTGGCTTATTTCACTTAGCATAATGTTCTCCAGTTTCCATCCATACTGTTGCTGAGGGTAATATTTTCTTTTTTTTTTATAGTCAAGTAGTATTGAGTAATGACCTATAGCTGTTTTTATCCACTCATCTACAGATGAACACCTGAGCTGCTTCCATATCTTGGCAATTTTTACAATTGCCAAGATAATAACGCTCCAATGAACACAGGGGTGGTTATGTTTTTTTGCATTAGCATTTTGGTTTCCTTTGGATATATTGCCAGAAGTGGGATCGCTGGTTCAAAAGGCAGATCCATTTTTAACTTTTTGAGGTATCTCCACACTGCTTTCCATAGTAGCTGCACCAGTCTGCATTCCCACCAACAGTGCAAAATGGCTCTCCTTTCTCAACATCACCAGCAGCTGTTTTCTGATTAAGTGATGATAACCATTCTGACTAGTGTGAGATGATAGCTCGTTATGGCTTTAACTTGCATTTCTCTGATGATTAGTGACATTGAGCATCTTTTGATATGTCTTTTGGCCATCTGTATGTCCTCCTTGGAGAAGTGCCTAGTTAGGTCCTTTGCCCATTTTTTAATTGGGTTGTATTTTTTGGTATTGAGTTTTGTAAGTTTTTTATAAATTTTGGAAATTAACCACTTATCAGGTGTATTGGTGAATATGTTCTCCCATTCTGTGGGTTGTCCTTTTGTTTTGTTGGTGTTTTCCTTTGCTGTGCAAAAATGTTTTAGTTTGATGTAACTACAAGTTTGTCTATTTTGTCTGTTTACAAAAAAAAAAAAAAGCTCTAAGTTGCACTGATCTTTTCTATCATCTTTTTAGTCTCTATTTCATTTGTTTTCACTCTGAAGTTTATTATTTCCTGCCTTTTACTAATTTTATGCTTAGTTTGTCCTTCTTTCCCTATGTCTTCTATGTGTAAAGTTGGGTTGTTTTATTTCAGATCTTCCTTTTTCCTTAATGTATGTGTTTATTGCTATAAACTTCCCTCTTAGAACTACTTTTGCTGCATCCTATAAATTTTAGAATGTTGTATCTTCATTCCTATTTGTCTGAAGGTATTTTTTTTATTTCCCTTTTGATTTCTTCTTTGACCTACTGGTTATTCAGGAGCATGCTGTTTAATTTCCACATATCTGTGAATATTACAGTTCTCCTCTTATAATTGAGGTCAAGTGTCATACCATTGTGGTTAGAAAAGATGTTTGATATTATTTCAATCCTCTTAAATTGATTAAGTCTTGTTCTGTGGCCTAATACAATCTATTCTAAAGGTGTTCCATGTGCCCTTGAGAAGAATGTATATTCCTTTGTTGTTGGATGGAATATACTGTATGTCTATCAGGTCCCTCTCGTTTAACATTATGGTTTAAGTCCAATGTTTTCCCACTGATTTTATGTCTGATAATCTCTCCACTGTTGAAAGTGGGAGGTTAAGGCCCCTGACAATTACTGTATTCCTATCTATTTTTCCCTCAGGCCTGTTAATACATGCTTCACACGCTGGGTGCTCAACACTGGGTGCATAATTGGTAGTCTTCATAGAGTTGTGGGTAGAAGTCAATGATCATAGAACGCTATCAAACAAAAGAGTAAAACAATGATCTCCACCTCACTACGTACACCTTTTCTTTGAGTTTAGATTTTAAGCTACTAGTATAGCCTATGATTCAAAATATTTATATTGTTACAGATTCAGTGAGAATTCAATTCTCTAAAATTCTCATAAAAGTTTTACTATCAGAATCTATTAATACTTTAAAATTTTAGATTGTGAAACACTAGTAAGGAAATTTAGGAGTGACTGCATTTGGTAGGTATCGTTTTGATGTAAGAGGTAGTAAAGCCAATAATTTATACAAAGTAATAAATGTTGACAAATTATTTTATCTCAAATTAGGTCAAAGTGAGAGTTTCTACTAAGATAATAGAAATACACAGTTTAAAATTGTGTTAGAACAATTCAAAGTGAAATAAAAGGCCAAGAAATGTCAAACAAGATCAGGAAGGAAAGAGAGGAAGTTAACATTTCTTGAGGTTCTAATTATGTGATATTCACTGAGCAAAATACCACTCGAAAGTTATTTCATTAAACCCAATTAATCCCTCATCCAGGGAGCATTTGTCTCATTCTAGATACGAGGAAGCTGAGCACCCCAGTAGTTAAATAACTTGCCAAAGTCACAGAACTAGTACAGAATAGAAGCAGGATTCAAATCCATGCCAATGTGGCTTCAAAGTCCATTTTTTAATACAATATACAATTTGGGATTCTGCCCATTCATGAAAGTTCATTGAAGTAAAATATAAGTAAGCAGAACTCAATCTACAGCAGGGTTTGCGGTCTAGGTCTTGTTTTGGTATTCCCTTGAGCTATGAATAAATTTTACATTTTTAGGATTGTAAAAAAGAAAAAAACTATGCAACGGAGTCCCAAATGTGGCCCACAGAGCCCACAGAAGCCTAAAACATTTACTATCTCGCTGTTTATAGAAAAAGTTTGGCAACCTCTAATGTAAAAAAAAAACTGGTTTCAGGTAACATTTTTTACATTATACCTTTTTTCCTATGAAATCAAAAATAACAACTAGGTAGTATTTTTTACTTTAAGTATAAATATGTATGTGTGTGTGTGTGTATACCTATATAAAATACCCCTAGTTTTAGAAGCTTGTAGTAGGAAGCTCAAGATCACCAGACAGAGGACCATTATTTGTATTATAATAAGACTAGACATAGTAAATTTAAAATCTAGCTCCCTGATGCATTTTAAATTATTTTTATGCGACATTTCTGAATTTAGTAACTGTTTCCTCTCTCCATGAGTAAAAGGACAACCCTGCTTTCTTTTCCAAAGAACTTTCTATTACACTGTGCTGCCTCTCATGTTTCTACACGGTACTCGTTTTTCTCACCTTTCCTAGATACGCTTTATACTTTCTCTAACTTGGTGAGGCAGGTAGGGATGATGGTGTCATTATCCACATTTAACAGGTGAAAAATAACGTGAGTCCCCTAACACTCACCAAGTGCAGCTTCTACAGAGGGTTTTGTTTTTATTGACCTTCTTAGCATCCCCCCAAAACACCTAATCTGAGCTAAAGCTTTCGCTGAGCTGAAATCCCATCCAGAAGAACTGGCCTTTCTCGGGTGAGGAGTGCAATCAGCTGCATACCCCCCGTGGCAGGATCGCCAGGAACCACCCGACTATGTGAGTCAAGGCCACACTCCTCCCGGGTGGCTCCTGGCAAACTGGGATCACCGTGGGGATATTGTGTGGCCAGTTCCACCCAATCAGAGACTCTTCTCCTGGGCATTCTTTGTTCTGCTGCTCCCTAAAGGGAGCCTTTGTCAGAGCTTCATCGGATCATAGTCTGAGCTCTCCCTGCTCAATCCTTCTTGCCCACTTTCTTTGCACAGGTGTCCAATCAATATTTCACTCTGCAAGGATTCCTTGTCCAATGCTGCTGCTTCTCCTTTTGTCCCTCATAGGTAACATACTTCCTTCCCCCAATAAAGCCCTTGAACAGCTAATTCTATCTCAGCATCTGCTTCTCTGAGAACTGGGTTTGACACAGATGGTCTGTAAATGATAGCCTTGATTAAAAGCTCTAAACAAATGAAGATGAAAACAAAGTTGCCTTTGATGACCATGAAAAATACAGCATTCCTATACTAAACAAGTCTGTCTCAAAAATCAACATCCTATTTTACCTAGCTAGATTTTCACCCATGTATGCTACATCCTCGAGTTCTGTATGTAGGACAAGGGAACCTCTACTTCCCATCTCCTTTGATTCCTAATGTTTATAGGCTCTTATTCTGCTTCATTTTTCCAAAGGGGCGGGTGAAGGTAACAATGAAAGAACACCTGTGATAACTCTTCTTTGCAGTGAATGGCACGGGAAGGGCCTTTGTCTTCAATTTGGCACCCCAAGTGCTCTTCTCTACTTCCTGCCAGACGTCCTGGATTCACAATTCACACTTCATGGATTCACTGCTTATACCTGAGTCCTATTCTAGCATGTAGATCCCTTTAACCACAAGGCAACGTACTGGGTTATCTTGTGTGTCAATGTGGATTTACTATCTTAAAATGCACGGTTACATGTGCATTACCACCATTCAACCTAGACAAAATAATGCACCTTTTAAAACTTGCCAGCTTACTTTGCAAACATGATCTTTATTAGAATAAGCATGAAGATATATTTTTTCAAAGATACAGTTTGACCTTATCTTTTAGTGAGCTGTGAAAAGTCCACAGTTTCTGGTTAGTGACAGATGCATCATGTGTTTATGCTTCATAATATTGGGGTTCATTTTCCTCCTAGATCTCGTAACTACTCATACTTGAAATCTAGAATTTTATTTTTTCTTTATATTCACTATTCATGGAGAGAGAGAATTAAAGACACACACGTAGGGTTACAGGAAGAAGTGGCAGAGAAGCTGTGTCTCTCATCATTATCTATTCACACCATCTACTGCTCCATCAGGCCCCAAGCCTATGACTCCCTTAAATTCAAGCAACATAACAAAACACTAAGGTATATTTAGCAGTATTCAAAATGAGATTAGTGTTGAGACCTCATGACCTGTTTTTTCTATTCTAACCTGGTTCTTTTAGCAACATATGAAGACCTGTTTGATCAACTAGGCCTGTGACTTAATATGTTTTCCAGACTTTGGGGGAAAATTCTCTCAACAGTTTGAGGCTAGAAATTGCTTCTTTCCTAAAAATGCCCTCACCTATAAAATAAAATCTTTCCAACTATAGTCTATTGCCAGTTTGTCCCTCTGACACACGTTCTCAAGGATTATATGAAAGAACCTGTAATACCTTCTCTTTATAGGTAATTTCCAAGGTGATATCAAAGCACATAACTTGTGTCTGTCCTTTAACAAAATACATAGGCAATGAAAGAGAATAATCTGAATCACGTCCAATTTATGGTCTTCTTCTGTCTAAACCAAATCTCAACAAATTTAAACCAAATTTCGACATGTCAGAAGCATTCTCAGAGGTTGGTATATCTGTAAACAGCAGATACAAAATGTTACCTGATACAATTTGACTGTCACTGCTATAAATAAAAAGGTTCACCACATACAAATGGTGTCTGCATAAAACACAGCTATCCAACATTCAAAACAGCCTCCCTGTTCTACATTAACTATAATTCTATTGTTTTCAAAGACAGTATCTGAGGTGGGCAGCAAAAAGGCCATTCTTACATGCACAGCCCCAAGGGCATTCGCAGTTTTTTAACAGCCCCTAAGCAGGGGGCCTCTTAACCCATCCGATTTATACAATTCAATGAGCTGATTCCGAATGCAGAAATGCCATTTTCCCATACTAACTAGTGAAAGAAAAAAAAACCCTACACACAACCTTTTGTGAATCAGGATGCTCAAATATTTTGGTCATAACAGCTCTTCGGTCATGTACGCATCTGGCCTTCAGAGACAGAAATCCTATGATCGGTGGGAGTAGCAGGAACTCAGTAAACCTGCACTGGTTACTGAGAGTCAAATGCTAAGTTTTCAACAGCATTAACTCTCCTGGGAACTATGTTCTTGGGGATAGGTGATTTGTTAAATGCACTCCTAAAACATAAAATCTTTTTCCTTTATATAAAAAACAGACCCTGAATGTTCTGTTCCCTTAAAACTTGAAGGGTGTCTATGAATAAATTGCACACCTGGAAAAATCACAATCATTAAATCCAATTCAGTTCCATTTTCTTCACATCTAACCAGAACATCATGTCTTTGTTTTTCATAAACCTAAACAATTCTTGGGAAGCAAAATAAAAATTCTATTGTCATAAGCATAGCAATAATGTGAAATACTTTTTATCTCTCACTTATTGACTGTTATGTGCTGGATACCAGTCTAAGAATTTCACATGTTTAAATCATTCGATCCTTAAAATATATCTTTGAAGGAGGTACTATTATCTTCATTATCCTTATCTTTAGATTTGGGAATGGAAGAACAGAGAGGTACAGTGGCTGAGAACGAAGAGCTACGGAGAGGTGGGGCCAGAACTCAAAGCCAGGCAGTCAGATCCCAGAACTTCTGGCCTTCACTCTTCTACACTGAATCCCCCAAGATAATGGAAAGTGATGCAAACACCTGCCATCTTCTATGAAACCTTTTACCTAGGATTCAGAGAAGGCAAATACCTCTTTTTATATCTTCTTTCATATTCTGAACAAGAACATTGAGCTCTAGAATAAACAAGTTTTCTACCATAAAGCAGAGATCCCACCATGCATATTCGAGAGCTGACTGCTTGGAGATCCCATGTGCAAGAACAACTCATGTTAAAAACACTCACTGAGTTGGCCCTATCTGGAGCAGGCCTGGGGAAAATAAAAGAGGGTAATTCTCTCTGCCCTCTATTCTTACTTCCCCCTTTCCTTTTTCTTTCCCTATCCTGGTGCCCAAAGTTCACATTTAGCCAAAAAACACTAGCATTCACGCTAAGGTGTTAGCAACTTACATGCAGCAGAATACTATCATGAAATTTTCATCAGCATCATTTGAAATATGTTATTATCTCAACCTACAAGCAAAGGTTCATGTCTAAGTTCCTGTATTAGTTTTGCAGAACTGCCATTACAAGGTCCCACAAGCTGGATGACCTAAACAATAGAAACTGACTGTCTCCCAGTTCTGGAGGCTGGCGATCTGAAATCAGGGCGCTGGCGGGGTTGGTCCCTTCTGGTGGCTGTGAGTATGATCTGTTCCATGCCCTTCTCCTAAGCTTCTGGTAGTCTCAGTGTTCCTTGGCTTGTAGAAGTCATTCTTCCTGTCTCTTTACATTGTCTTTCCTCTACACATGTCTCCCCTTTTATAAGAAAAACAGTCATACTGGATTAGGGCTTTCCCTAACCACCTCATCTTAACTCAGAAAGATGCTATTTTCATATAAGTTTAAATTCACAGATACTGGGGTTTGGAACTTCAGTATCTCTTGAGGGGTCATCATCCAACCAATAGCAATCTCCACGCTACAGAGCTCTATCTGTAAGAAAACACTCATAATTTTATACTAAGTAGTAAAGATCTCTTGACACAGTAGACAGATTTTTCCCAATAGGTATTTAAGAAATGTACAGATGGCATATTTGCTGGACTTCGCTATACCATGTCCAGCTCTATTTGGTTGGCTTTACTTGTTACTACTGAACATTGCTTAATCAATTCATTTATGCATGAACCTATTCAATTACTCATTGTTCACTCATCACTTATTTATTGATTGCTTATTATATGTCATGTTCTGTGCCAGCTGCTGGATGCACATCAGTGAATCAACCACAATCCCTGTTTTCCTATTTATAAGACCAGAAGCTTGCTCTCTTGATCGACATGTAACTGAAAAAAAATCACGCTACCTGGTTCTGAACCAACGGTTTCCTCAGTCAGATTTGTAGCTAACAGCTGATTCTATCTGGGAAGTCAGCAGCCATGAAAACTAAGAGGGGCAAAGAGGTCACATGATACAGGCTAGACAATAACAGAAAGGGAAGTTGTGGCAAGGAAGTCTACTGCAATATGTAATTTGTTTTAATCAAGGAAAAGAGGCATTAACTACAAACAGAATAAAAATTGTCTGTATTTCCACTGTCTCATGAATTTCAGGGTAAAGAAGAAAGTAAAAGAAATAAAACTGTATTTGATAATACGGAATGATGTCAATTTTGGTAAGTGTGTTAATGGTATTTTCATAATATGGTGAATTGTCCTGTTCTTTGGAAATGCATACATAATTACTTAGAAGCAAAATGTCATGGTATCTATATTAATTTTAAGATCTTTCAGACAAAAACATAGATAAAACAAATTTTTAAAACCCTAAATTTTAAGTCAAAATGATGGCTACATGGAATCCCCTATAACTCAGAATGTTTAAAATTTTTCAAAACAAAAGGTTAAAATTCTGAATCTTCTTGAAGCTAAACTGTATACTTAACAGAGTCTCACTTGTCTCATGTGTGAAGTACTGGCAAATAAGCTTCACAAAATATTAATTTCAAATATGTAGATCATAGCTTATAAATTATCATTCTTAGACTGTTTTCTTCAATATTTTCTGCTCATCACCACCCTCCAATAAGACTCTGGTGGTCCACAGTCAGATAACTGTCATTTGCATGGCATGAAGAATTTTTTAAATATGGATCTGACCTGACTTAAAATCAGGCATCTTAATATACACATTAAGTATCAGATAACAAAATTAAAAATGGTAGTATTAACACATTATTGCATATTTGATGGAAATAAAATTTGGGGCTGACTTTATTTTCATTTGACCAATCACACTGAAAGAATCCCAAATAGTAAGTTGACAGAGCTGGTATATGAATACCAGATACATACAAGCTATTAATATTCAAAAACAACAAATTCATATGACAAATAATTATACCGAGATGAAAAGTTCAATGAAAGTATACATTTTAAAATAATATTAAACTCATAAAAGTTTAAGGTTCAATTAACAAAATTCTTAGGAACAAATTTCAAAGTCTCTTAACTAAAAATATACAGCAGATCCGCACTAGGAAGAAACAAAATTACATGCATGCTATAACTGACTACAAACACAACCATGTTATTTAATCTAGAGTATAACCCTATTCGTATAATATCAAAATATTTTAAAGTAGCCATACCAGCTGTGCCACCTAGTAATATTACGGTGTCATCAAGCTAAGACATCCAATACTACTCTGGAGATAGTGAGATACAGACTAAATTTTATGTGTGTTCAACAAAGGAAAGGCTATCTCTAAATGGTGATCATATTATGTACACATATCATGCAAAATTCTTGCAAACATTCACACTCCATCTTACAAGTAACTGTGATTGATAAATGGATTGCATTAGAATTCCCTCTAGCCAACAGTGAACAAGCAACTTTAATGAGGCTTATGACCTTACCCTATGGATATGCTAGGGAATCTGAGTGAATATTTGTCACCAGATACAGGTCAGTTGCTACAATTCCTGCTCCCAGAACTCCCAGAAGTGACAAATTTTGCATAAATTTAAACTTTTTAACCTCTTTAGCTATGCAACAATAGGCAAGGCACTTTGGAAACATTGTTAGAAACATCACCTTTGCAATCAGCTTGAAAAGCTTGTTTTCAGAGAATTGCAGAATTTCAGAGCTAGAAGGAACTTTTGAGATCACCTAGTCAAAGTTCCATTTTATGCACTAGAAAGTCAGAGTCCACACAGATTAAATCATTTGCTGAGGCTGCAATTCTGCTCAGTGTCAGACCGGGGACTAGGACCTGGTCTCCTGACTTTCAGTTCAGCACAAGTTCCAGGAACCCAACAACTGTTTTAAAAAAAAAAATCACAGGTTTCCTAAATCACATTTATCACTCCAGATACTGACATGAAAAACTGTCCTTCTCTACCTGTGAGAGACCCTCTTCAACTAAGCAGGCAGTTTGGGGCACAAACACATGTGGCATGGTGGGGTCAAGGCACTGACCAATCAAGGTGTTGGACGCCAAGTGAGATACAGGGACTGTTGCATCAAGACTGGCCTCACGTCTGAGAAGTCAAAGTGTTTCTTGAAGGATTATTCCCAAAGGAACACTAACCTAGGTGTTCTAAGGAATACAAAAGAAGGAATGGAAGGAAGAGAAGCCTCAAGGAGTTCATTCCAGTTTAGACTGTAAGACAACACAAGACAAGTGAGACTTGAGTGCTCCTGTGTTTAAAATACACACCAGAAGCTGAAGGAAATCACCCATGGAGATCAGCATAGACCACAATCATCCAGAAAGGCTTCATGCAAGAGCAGGAATGTAAGCTGGTGCAAAAAAGGGGAGAGAGCATCTGCACCACTGAAATTTTAAAAATGTGTACACGCCCTGATTTTACATTAAATGGTTCAACGTTGGGCACTAGAGGCACTGGGAGATGCAGCTAAATGGGTGGTGCTCAGTGGCAAAAGCACCGGTTGATACCATTTCTGGTAATGCCATTATAAGCAATGAAATCAGAAAGGCACAACTGTTTTCCAAACACAGTATGTACCAGATCCCAGAAGCCTCACATTCTAATACTCAACTGTGCAGCACCATCTTACATTCCAAAGTCAGGGAGGGGAGAAACAGAACTTAGGTAGTCTAAAAGAATGATGTCTACTTATCTATCAGGAAAACATAAATTGGGAATTTTTTAAAAGAATGTAACATAACACCTAGCACACAGTAAATGTTGAAAACTTTAGAAGACATTTAGGCAAAAAGGAGAAATAACATACAGTGGTAAGAGAAACTGGCAGAGGACTTTTTAAAAGCAACATGCAAAACAAGACAGCAATAGATCAGCATCTTCAAGAAATTCCAGAAAAGAGAGTGTGAACTAAGTATTTTAAATCCATCTAAGCTCGCCCTCAAGCATCAGCACAACTGAAACTTTTTATGCATGCAAGGGTATACTGTCAAGAGCTTTTTGAACAATCTCCTAGATTAGCTGTATTCGTTAAAAGATGAATGGGTAACTTTGACAAAAGAACAAGAAAGATGAAGCTTTAATATATTTATATCTAAGACTCAAACAAGGCTAAAGACAAATGAAAAATATACAAATAATATATATTCTGACAACATTAAGCAGTGTTACTAAAAAATGAGACAACAGCGTTAAGGGAAAGAGGAAAGTAAACCAAGCTCACTGGTAATGAATAAGTAGTTGGTGGAATAAAAAAATACCACAAAAGACTATCATAGTAGTGGCGAAAGGTTAAATATGAAAAAAATGTGGACTAAAAGCATTTTTAAAAGATAAATACCAAAATATCATAAATACTACAAAAATATAAACTTTCATAAACTGTTCTCCCCCCAAAACCTTAAAGAATATAAGATCAAAGGAAACACAGAGCATAAGAAACACAGCAAACAGAAGTAATGAGTATTTACCAAACAGCACAATAATGATCTTTGTGAAACAGAAAACTACAGAAAAATCAAGGAAACAGACAGAAACACAAACAATAGAAAACTTTTAAATACCATGCTTGGTGCAAAACAGATCAAGTGAACAAAACCTAACTAAAGATACAGAAGACACAAATAATATAGTTGATAAGATGGATCTTTTGGACAAATATTAAACTTTACAATATTAAAATGGAAACTACCTTTTTCTTAAACAAATATGGAAAAGTAACAAAAATTAATTTCCTTTAAGTCACAATACAAGCTCTAGTGCATTTCAAACAGTAAAATGATTCCAAGCAATAATACCCTGACCATCTTCTCACAAGTCGAGACTTTAATTACATTTTTAAAGGTTACTGCTACATGAAAATTTGAAAATCTATCATACTACATTTTGGGGAAGGAGAATTTAAAAAATTCTAAAAAATAAAGATAATAAAACACAACATATCAAAACCCATGAAGTACAATATAAGCAGTAACCGGAAAAAGAAAAATCATGGCCTTGATCACCTATGGAAGTAAATAAATTTAAAGTGGAAAAAAAATAGATTTTGGATTGAAGACCAAGGAAAAGAACAAATGGGTAAAGTTAAAGAAGCACAAGAAAATATATAATAAAGGCAAAATAAAAAAATTAATGAGAAAATATTCCTCATAACAAATCAAAATCCAAGTTTGTGAAAAATTAACAAACATGTAACAACTACTTACGAGCCACCTTCTTCAAGACAGAAAAAAAGAAAGAACAAAGTAAAATATAAATAGAATAACTGAATTAGAAGAAATTTAAAAGTCATAGGACACTACAATGCAGACCACTACACATGTAAATGTGAAAAACTAGACAAAATGAACGTGACCCAATTAAAGAAAGAGAGCTGAAACACCCAGCACCCATAGGAAAAAACACAGGGTTGAAAGGAACTACCTCACAGAAAAGCAGCATAACCTGATGGGTTCACATTCAAAACCCAAATAGTCCTAGTAACAAGAACAGTTTGGGAACACAGAAAGTGAGGTAAACCTGCCAATTCTTTTTGTGAAGGAAACAGAATGTTGATACCTAAATATGATAAAAATAGTACAAAAAGACAGAAAATTATAGACCAGTAATCACTTAAAAATGCCAATATGAAAATATTAGATAAAATATTAGTGAACATATAACATCACCATATTAAGTAAATTATATACTGTAACAGAGTGGATTTATTCCTAGAAAGTAAAGTAGGCTCAATATTAAAATTACAACAATACATTACACCATATTAACAGATCTGAGGAAAACATGATTATTTCCATATACGCTAAGCAAGCCTTTAACAAAATTCAATATCCATTCCATAAAAACAAAAAAATCCATCCAAAAACATACAGCATCCAGCACAAATAATGCCCCTTTTCATTACAAAATCTTTTGTTACAAAATCATAAGCATGTAATTGTGTAACATAACAGTATCACACTGAAGCACAGCTATGACATTTTAGGTGAAATGTTAGAATTAAAACTATAAATTATTACACCCATATTAGTACCTTACCAACCACACTCAAGCAGGCGTTACTTCTGCCAGACTCTGTATCAGCTGATGGTTATTTGCTTAAGATTACTATAAAGACAAAACACACATACATACATACGTAGACATACCTTAGTCCTAAAGCCAACATTATATTTAATGGAATAATGCTTCAGGCATTTTCACTAAGATTAGAAAGAGGCAAGGATGATCACTACCACTTACTATGTGCTGGATGTATTAGACAATGCCATGCAATTAGACAAATCGAATCAGAAATATAAAAACGGGAAAAGAAAGAACACCATACCTATTTGGATATTATATGACAGTCTCCTCAGAAAAACCTAGAAGTCTTACTAAAACTACCTCAAACAATTCAGTAAAGTAACAACATATAAAATGAATGCATAGAAATCAACAGCTTTCAGATACACAAACAAGTAATCGTGTAGAAGATAAAATGGTAGAGTAAAACCGCACTGACAATACCAACAAAAGTGATTTAATATTTAGGAATAAGAGTAACAAAAAATGTGCAAAACTAATGTAAGAAAAGCTTTAAAATACCCCAGAAGATACCAGTGTAACACTGATGAAACACAGTAACATTCCTTGTGGATGAATAGATATTCCACACAGCATAAAGATTACAGGTCTTCCCCAAACCAATTCATAAATTTAACAAAACTCCAATGAAAATGCCAACAAGTATTTTCATAAGTGATGCTAGACAAAAGAAAACAGAAAAGTGTGAATAGCTAGAATAACACTAAAACAGAAGAGCTACAAGGCACCACCAGCTCTTCTAGCTATCAAAATACATTAGAAGCCTCAGAAATGAATGCAATGAAGTAAACAGACCAGAAGTATCTGACAAAACCACAGACATACACTCAAGTGCGTGTGAAAATTTAGTATATGACAAAGGTGGCATCTAGTACCACTGAAGCAAAGAATTTGTTTTTTAACAGTGTTAAAAAAACCCCAGAAAATTCATTTAGAAAAATATAAAATTAGTTCCATACCTCCTGTCATGAAAAAAAAAACTCTAAAAAAATAGAAATATAAATGTTAAAATTAAACCATATAATAAAAATCATATAAAAGCTGTCTACAGACTAAGGTTACTAACCATGACTCAATGTCCACAGAAAATAAAAGACTGATAAATTTGATGATATTAATAAATATTTAAAAATTCACGTTCTGCATGGCAATAACACACCACATGTATAATCAAAGGACTAAAGGCAAGTGGGAGAAAATATCTGTAAAATACGTACTAGCTAAAGGGCTAATTCATATCCAAATGGCTCTTCAAAATCAAGGAAAACCAAAAAATGACAAAAAATGGGCAAAAGACATGAGTAGACAATTCACACATACAAAAAAAATTTTAAATGGTCCCTGTTTGCTCTTGTCAATGAAGAAACACAATGGTGAATATACATTCCTGCTGCATGTAGGGAACTGGATAAAATAAATGCTACCAATGTTTTGGATATTAAATAGGCAGCACAAGACTGAGATACTTGAAAAAATGGAAAAAGATTTTCCAGCTTTCTGCTTGGTGCCCCAGCTATCTGCTTGGTGACAACTGCAACTCAAACACAGGAATGAAAATAACGACTGCAGTACAGTATCCTACTGAGGAGGCTGTCCAGAGAGGCTCCCAAAGAACCTGCGATTGCAGAGAGCTCAGAAGAGGAGGGAGCTACAAAGAAAGAGAAAAAAATAGCTCCAGAAAAATCTGCACAGGGATCTCCTTGATTCCTACCTGTAGGGTGAAATGTGGATTGAAGGAGGAAGGGGAGTAAAGAGAAGACGAATCCCCAGGGTTCACACAGAGCTGGGAGATGTCTGAGTTCTGAGCCCCCAGGTAAGCCCCGATAGGGAATTAAGAAGAAATCACAGAACTTCACACCATGGAAGCAGGAAAAAACTATCCGGAGTATACTGGGCTACTACGGACCTGTTTTAACAAAGCTTAAAAACATGTTTCCAAATGGAAATACTGTCTCCAAGAAATTTAACTTAAATGTACAGATGATGATTGAGTGAAGGTGAATGAAAAAGATATACAATATAAACACTAATCAAAAAGAAAACAGATGGTAGGGCTATATTAATATCAGACAGAGCAGATTTCCAAACAAGAAACATTACCAGAGATTAAAAACTCACATTTTATGAAAATGAAAAAAATTCATAAAGAAAACATAAAACTACTAAACTACCAGTAATAGAATATCAACATACATGAAACAAAATCTGACAGGAAAAAATGATAAATATACTATTATAATTGAAATTTCCACACTGTTTTCAGCAGAGACAGAAAATTTCAAGAACTCAACCAATGGGACCTAATATACATTTATTAAACACTGTAACCCCAAGCAGACAGCAGAATACATATTCTTTTCAAGGGTCATGAAATATTCAGCAATTAGCCAATATGTCCAGACGTTAACTAACTCTTGCTAAACTTAAAAGTACTGAAATCATATGGAGTACTCTAACCATAACAGAATTAAATTAGGAATCATAACAGAAATTTGAAAACCTCCAAATATCTGGAAATTAGACAATGTATTTACAAAAAACCCAGGGGTCAGAAAACAAATCATAATGGAAATTAGAAAATATTTTGAAGTAAATAAAAATTAAAACAGCATAAATAAAAATGAATATTAAAATGATAATTCTTTTCCTTGGTGTCTAGCCAGAAGACTCAACATTGTTAAAATATCAATGTCCTCAAATTAATCTATAGTTCAATACAATCTCTATCAAAATTCTGCATGTTTTTGGTAGAAACTGAAGAACTGATTCTAAAATACATAGGGAATTGCAAAGCACCAAGAATAGTCGAAGTAAAAGTGTGATACTGACTGTATGTATGACATTGGAACAAAGAGAGTCCAGAAACGGACTCATTCATAGATGGTTGATTCATTTAGACAGAGGTTCTGGGCAATTGATTTACTGGGGAAAAGGTATTCACTTCAACATACAGTGTTGGAACAACTACACATATGGATATAAAAATAAATAAATAAATAAATAAATAAATAAATACTCCTTGACCCTTACTTTGCACCAAATACAAACATTAACTTGAAATACACCAGGAATTTAAATGCAAATTCTACAGTACTTCTTGAAGAAAACATATGAGAAAACATTTTGTGCTTCTAGCTTAGGAGAGAAGCCATACAAATCATACAGAAAAAAATCCTATGTTGGAACTCATCATAATTAAAAATATCTCCTTTTTGAAAGACAGATATGAGGATGAAAAGATAAGTTACATATGCAGAGAATACCCGCAAGCCAGTATCTGACAAAGGGTTCCTATCCTTAAAATGTAAAATTGCTTTAATACAAGAGAACCAAATTTAAAATGGGCACATTTAATTCCCTAAATACGATAAACAAATGCCAAATCAACACATGAAAGATCCTCAGTGTTGTTAGTCATTAGAAATGACTGACACAAATTAAAACTCCGTATGACCACACATTTACTGTAACAGCTAAAATTTTAAAAACTAATGAAACCAACTGGTGGCAAGAAGTGAAGCAACTGGAATTATCACACATTGCTTGTGGGAAGGTGAAATGGTTCAATCGCTCTGGCAAACAGTTTGGCAGCTTCTTTTCAAGTTAAATACACACTTCCATATGACCCAGAAATTCCACTCCTGGTTAACCCAGAAGTTAAAACATACGAGGGAGGACTCTAAGAAACCAGAATTTATTTATTAAAAACTGTATATTTATTCTTACACATTTAAGCTTCAGTTACCTTCAAAGTACTCTCCATTTGACGCAATACACCTATGGACCCATTCTTCCCACTGCTCAGAACAGTTTTGAACTTGTCAATATTGATGCCTTCTTTTTTTTTACTGCTCCTGCCATTTTTTGTTTCACCTCTTGCACATCAGCAAAACATTTCCCTTTGAGAACTTTTTCATCCAGGGAAACAAAAAAGAAGGTGCTCAGGGTAAGATCGGATGAACAGGGAGGGTGGTGGATGGGGGTCCTGCCATTTTTTGGTCAAAAACTGCTGAACAATCAGTGTGGTGTAGGCAGGTGTGCTTGTAAATCACCCATCATGAAATGGGCAAACACGGAGAAAGAGTCTTAAAAAAAATGCACTGAGAACAATAAAATAAAATAATAAAAATACCAATTAAGAAAATTAATAAAAATATATTAAGAGCTTTTAATAAAAAAAAGGTTTGGCCCTGGCTGGTGTAGCCCAGTGGATTGAGTGTGGGCCTGCGAACCAAAAGATGGTGGTTCGATTCCCAGTCAGGGCACATGCCTGGGTTGCAGGCCAGTTCCCATCCCAGCAGGGGATGCAGGAGAGGCAACCATACATTGATATTTTTCCCTCTCTCCTTCCCTTCCCCTCTAAAGATAAATAAATAAAATCTTTTTTTAAAAAAGGTTCACTGAGGCCGAATGCAGCTTCTCACAACAATCTCAGCTGGTACACCAATACAGATGGGAAGCCTGTACTCAAGTAGTGAGGGAAGCCTATACTACAAGGGACCTGCCCTCCAGAAGATAATTCTGTTTTTTTGAGGGTTCCCCCTTGTATACTTATACCAAAACCCACATGTAAATGCTAATGGCAAGTTGATTCATAATTGTCAGGAACTGGAAACAACACAAATATCCATTGACAGGGAAACAGATGAAGCAAGTGTAGTGATTTCCAATAGAATGCTACATATCGTTAAAGTGGAATGAAGTATTAATGAACAATAGCATGCACAAATCCCAAAAAACATTAGGCTAAGAAAAGGAAGCCAGACCAAAAGAGTACATCTCCTATAATTCAATTCATATGGCATCCCTAAAACTGTTAAAAATACAAGGGTAGAAACCATCGCAGGGGCTGTGAGAAAAGGGGACAGACTGCGCAGGGAGATAAGAGAACTAGTGAGGGTGACAGAAATGCTCTATATCTTGATTATAATGGTGATTATGTGATATACATGTGTCAAAATACATCAAACTATAGACCTGAGAAGGTGAATTTTACTGTTTGTAAATTATACATTAATAAACCTATCCTCAAAAAAGTGTAAAGACTTATAAAGGCTTTTAATATATGTTGCTAAATTGCCCTTCCATTAACTTAATTTTTTCTACTCCCATTGAATTTACATCCCACTGGTATTCTACATCTTTACCAGGCTCAAAATAATCAGATTATTATTTTAGACTTTTTCTAATTGATAAGTTGTTTAAAAATGTTGCTTCACTGTTTTGATTTGTATATCTCTTAGTTTTTAGAACTTTTTCTCATTTATTTCCTTGGACAGTGGTACTTCTTCTCTGTTCTGTTACTCATTTCTTTAAATCATTGTTTTAAGAAAGTATTTGCTGTTTTTATTAATTTTTTTAAGATGTTGCTATCTATCTTCAATATTTCAGTTTCTCATTTGCCTTTCATTATTTTAATTTTTTGAACATACTGACAGCTTAAAACTTGAAATTTCCCAGTATTTTCTAAGATTCTTCTTTCACACATTTTAGAAATTTCTTTCCTCATTTAAAGTTCAGTTAAATATTCAACTATATTTTTTGTAATTTTTATAGACTCAATATTTTTAACTTTTATAGTCATTCCTGTCAAATATAGTGGCTGCTGGCCACAAGTGATTACTAATATTCAAACTGATTAAAATTAAACGTGTCCCCTATGTTTTCCACTAGTTTTATTATTTCATGTCTCACATTTAAATCTTGAATCCATTTTGGGTTAATTTCCGTGTACAGTGAAAGATAAGAGTCCGATTTCATTCTTTTGCATGTGGATATCCAGCTTTCTCATCACCACTTATTGAAGAGACTTTTGGCGCCCTGGTCAAAGATTACTTGACCATATACACCTGGCCTTATTTCTGAGCTCTCTATACCATCCCATGGGTCTGTACCTGCTTTTTATGGTAATAGCAAACTGTTTTAATTACTCTAGCACTGTAATATAGTTTGAAATCAGAAACTATGATGTCCCCAGCTTTATTCTTTCTGAAGACTGCTTTGACTATCCAGGGCATTTTGTGGTTCCATACCAATTTTAGGATTGTTAATTTCTCTGAAAAATGACATTGAAATTTTGATAGGGACAGCATTAAATCTGTAGAGTGCTTTGGGCAGTATGGGTATTTTAACAGTATTAATTCTTCCTATCCATAAACACAGGTCTTAGCAATTTTTTGCAATTTATACCAAAAGTACAAGCAATAAAACCAGAACAAATAAACCTTTATCAAACTAAAAAGATTATACTCTACACAGCAAAGAAAATAATTGAAAAAATGAAATGGCAACCTATGGATTGGAAGAAAATATGTGCAAACCATACACCTGCTAAAGGGTTAATATCCACAATACATAAGAACGCATACAACTCATTAACAGCAACAACAAAAACCCAAAAAACCCAATTAAAAACAGGGCGAAAGACCTGAATGGTATTTCCCTAAAGAAGACATGCAAATGGCCAACAGGAATGTGAAAACGTGCTCAACATTATTAATCACTGAGGAAGTAAGAATCAAAACCATGATGAGACACCACCTCACACCTGTTAGGGTAGCTATTATCAAAAGGACACGAGAGAGGTAAGTGTTGGTGAGGGTGTGGAGAATAGGGAGCCCTGTATGCTGTTGGTGGGAATGTAAATTGACAGTTATTATAGAAGTTGCTCAAAAAAATTAAAAAATAGAAACCCCACTTCTGAGTACAATCCAAAGCAAAAGAAATCATTATCTCGAAGAGATACCTGCACTCCCAAGTTACTGCATCATGATTCACAATAGCCAAGATATGTAAACAGATAGTGTCCCCTGATGGATAAATGGATTAAAAATGTGATATACATATGTGTATATAAACATACATATTGTAGTGGAGTGTTATCCAGCCATAAAAAGGAATATGTCATTTGCAACAACATGAAAAAACTCAAGAGAACATTATGCTAAGTGAAATATGCCAGACACAGAAAGACAAATACTGTACAATCTCGCTTATATGAGACGCATGAAAAAATGGAACTTCCGGAACCCGAAGTAGACAGTGGTTGTCGGGGGCAGGGTGTGTGGAGGAAATGGGAGGTGCTGGTCTCGTGCCCACACTTTCAGGTGAAAGATGAGTAAGCTGCGGGGAGCTGATGCGGGCAGCTGTTACCATGCTGCATGCCACAGATCTACTGAAAGAGCACATTTGAAGTGTCTTCAACACAGAGCAAAACAAAAGAAGGTTTACTATGCGAGCTGATGAATGTGTTAACTTGATTATGGTAATCCCTTTTTTAGGTTTTCAGAGCAGTTTCTGGATTCGATTTTGGTAAATGTAGGTAAAACTTAGTAGAAAATATGGGGAGTTCTCATATACCCACGGCCCACCCCCCCAAATACGTCCTGCCCTTATTAACAGCATCCCGTACCACAGTCTACCATCTGTTACAATGGGTCACTTGACATCAGCATTATGACCCCACATGTCTACAGCTGACATTGGAGTTCACTCTTGGTGGTGTGCAGTCCATGGGTTTTGACACATGTACAATGACATGTACATACATACCACTGCAATATCATACAGAACAATTTTATTTCTCTAAAAATCCTCTATGCTCCACCTATTCATTCTTCCCTCCCCTCTAACCTTTAGCAATCACTGATCTTTTTAATATCCCCATAGTTTGTCTTTTTAAAAATATTAC
>PVKM010002294.1:0-66529 GCA_004027735.1 Carollia perspicillata | reverse complement strand
TATTGGAACGTTTAAAGATGTCCTGGAGGTTCCTAAGCCTCTCCTCATTTTTTTGAATTCTTGTTTCTTCATTCTTTTCTGCTTGGCTGTTTGTTTCTTCCTTCTGGTCCACTCCATTGATTTGAGTCCCAGTTTTCTTCCCATCACTACTGGTTCCCTCTGCATTTTCCATCATTTCACTTATGAATGCCTTCATTTAGTCATCTAATTTGTGACCAAAATCAACCAATTCTGTGAGCATCCTGATTAGCAGTGCTTTGAACTGTGCATCTGTTAGGTCGGCTATTTCTTGCTTGCTTAAAAGTATTGGCTCTGGGACTCTGAGCTTTTCTTCTGTTTGAGTCATTTTTGGTCAGGTGGCGCCTGTTGCGTATGAGGGGCGGAGCCCTAGGTGTTCACCAGGGCTGGGCAGCCTAGTCGCCAAGTTGTGACGTTGTCTGTGGGGGCGGGGTCAGAGAGGGAATAATGGCGCCCGTTAGCGCTCTCTGGCGTCCCCTCTGCTGCCTCCCACAAGCAAACTGGGTCCCCCTGGCATTGGTTCCCAGGTGGGAGGGCCTATGCACACTCCGGGACCCCGCGGGTCTCCTCGGCAACCTCTCCTGTAAGGCTGGGAGCCTCTCCCGGCACCTTTTCAATCGGTGTTTTTAGGCTTTATTTCCTGTCACTGGGGCCCTGGGCTGTGCGGTCCGTCTCACTGCCCGCTCTTGCCTAGTTTATCTGCACACGAATATGTGTCCACAATTGGCCAACTGCCCTGTGTGCCTTGCGTGCTCTGCTCGTCTCCTCCCGTCTCCTCCCTGCGTCTGGGGTCTGCAAGCTCCACGCCACCTACGGCCGCCCGGCGCTCCCAAGCCCGGCAGCCATCACACTTTCCTGCCGCTTTCTCTCTCCGCTGCCTGCCGACTCCGCCCCTCTTACCGGTTGGGTTGATTGTTTGTCGACTTCCGTATTTCAATTCTCTGTGTTCTGGTTGTGTTATTGTTTATAAATATTTGTTGTCCTTAATCTTGGTTGTGAGAGGATGTACAGTGTTTCCACCTACGCCTCCATCTTGGCCGGAAGTTCTTGCCCTTCATGATAGTTTAGTCTCGGTTGTAAATCTTGCTTCTCATCACTTTGACTATTTTGTGTCATTCCCTTCTGTTCTGCAAAGTTTCTGTTTAGAAAACAGCTGACAATCTATGGGAGTTCCCTTGCATGTATTTAACTGCTTTTCTCTTGTACTTTTAAGATTCTGTCTTTGACCTTTGGCACTTTAATTATGGTGTGTCCTATGTGAGTCTCTTTGGGTTGTTCTTTTTGGGGACTTTCTGTGCTTGCTGAACTTGTATGTGTATTTCTTTCACCAGGTTAGAGAATTTTTCAACAATTATTTCTTCAAATAGTTTTCAATTCCTTGCTCACTGTCCTCCTTTTGGTACCTCTATGATGCAAATATTGTTACCCTTGATGTTGTCCCAGAGGTACCGTAAACTCTCTTAATTAAGATATTTTTCTTTTTGCTGTTCCAGTCAGGTGTTTTCTGTTACTGTGTCTTCCAAACCATTGATTTCATCTTTTGCATCATCTAATCTGCTGTTGATCTTTCTCATGTATTTTTAATTTCAGTCTTTTGTACTCCTCATTTCTGACCAGTCCTTTTTTATGATTATTTTTATATTTACTATCTTCCAAACCACTGATTTGATCACCTGCATAGCCTAATCTGCTGTTGATTCCTTCTCATGTAGTTTTCATTTTAGTCTTTTATATTCTTAGTTTCTGACTGGTTCTCTTTTATTTATATTTTATTGATTATGTTATTACAATTGTCCCAATTTTCCCCCTTTGAACCCCTCCGCCCAGCATTCCCACTCCCTGAGGCACCCCCGGACCATTGTTCATGTCCATGGGTCATGTATGTAAGTTCTTTGGCTACTCCATTTCCTATAATATACATCCCCATGGCTGTTCTGTAACTAGTTATTTGTATTTCTTAATCCCCTCACCTCTTCACCCATTTCTCCATGCCACCTTCCTATCTGGCACCATCAAAACACTCTCCATATACATGAGTCTGTCTCTGTTCTCTTGTTTGCTTAGTTCATTTTTTAGATTCAATTGTTGATAAATATGTATTTATTGCCATTTTATTGTTCATACATTTGATTTTCTTCTTTTTCTTAAATAAGTCCCTTTAACATTTCATATAATCATGGTTTGGTAATGATGAACTCCTTTAGATTTTTCTTGTCTGGGAAGTTGTTTATCTGCCCTCAATTCTAATTGATAGCTTTCCTGGATAGAACAATCTTGGCTGTAGGTCCCTGCTTTTTATGACTTTGAGTATTTCTTGCTAGCCTCTTCTAGCCTGCAAAGTTTCTTTTGAGAAATCAGCTGATGGTCTTATGGGAACTCCCCTGTAGGTAACTAAGTTCTTTTCTCTTACTGATTTTAAGATTATCTCTTTATCTTTAATCTCCAGCATTTTAATTATGATGTGTCTTGGAGTGGGGCTTTTTGCAACCATCTTGTTTGGGACTCTCTGTGCTTCCTAGACTTGCATGTCTATTTCCTTCACCAAATTAGGGAAGTTTTCATTCATTAATTTTTAAAATAGATTTCCAATTTCTTACTCCTTCTCTTCTCCTTCTAGTATCCCTATGATGCAAATGTTGAACATCCTGAAGTTGTTCCAGAGGCTGCTTTACTATCCTCATTTTTTTTTAATTCTTTTTCCTTCTTGTTATTCCAATTGGTTGTTTTTCGTTTCCTTATGTTCCAAATCATAGAATTGATTCTAGGCTTCATCCACTCTACCATTGTTTGCCTGAAAATTGTTCTTCATTTCAATTAGTTTATCCTTTGTTTCTGACTGAATCTTTTTTATAAGGATGCTCACTAAGTTTCTTGAGCATCCTTATAACTGGTGTTTTGAACTCTGCACCTGATAAATTGCTTATCTCTATTTTGTTTAGTTCTTTTTCTGGAGTTTTCTTTTATTCTTTCATCTGGGTCATATTTCTTTTTCTCCTCATTTTGGCAGCCTCCCTGTGTTTGTTTCTATGTATTAGGTAGAGCTGCTTTCACTCAGTGTCTTGGTAGCATGGCCTAATGTAGTATGTATCCTATAGGGTCAAGTGTCACAGCCCACCTGTCACCCAAGCTGGGTACACAAGGTTTGCCCCTCAGTTGGGCTGAATACACTCACCTCTTGTAATTGAGCCTTGGTTGCTGTTGGTAGGTCAGTTGGGGGGATTTACTCAGGCCAGTCATTTGTGAGGATTGGCTGTGACCACTAACCACCAACCTCCTCCCTCCACGGAGGATCAGCTGTGCAGGGGCATGGTGGTGGTGCTCTGACATGTTTGTAGCTGTCCACTGGGTGTGCAGGCTCTGGGGTTTCCCTCGTGGTGCAGGCCAAGGTTAGCCCCCACCTGTGTTTTGCTTGGAGCCACCCTGCCTGGGCTGCGGAGCAATCTGAGATGGCTGATATTTGTGCTGGGCTTGGAGATACCCAGATGAAGCAAAGCTGTGAATCTAGGCTGGTTGCTGCTAGTGCCATACCTAGGGCCACTTAGCAAGACATATGGGGGGCTGGGGACTCACTGAAACCAGCTATTGCTTGTTTGAAAGGATTTAGGAAGTTGTGAAGTGAAAGGCAATTCATATAGAATAGTTACTGTTAACAGCTATAAGTTGGGTGGGATGGAGCCTCAGGGGATCTCCAGGGCATGGCAAACAGTGTTAGCCACATTGATGCAGTCTCAGTTATGGCACCCACCTGCCAGCTCTGTAGCTCTGGCCACCTGGTCTGCCTGGGAGAAAGCTGTCCTCCAGCTATTGACTTGATGCCATGTGCTTCAGTTTCCCCCTGTATGCCACTGGTACCTTTCAAGCTGCTACCCTTGGGCTGGAGCTTAAGTGGAGTTAGTCTGAGTATTTTCATGTTTGGATTCTTTAAGAGGAACTGCTTGGGACTCCAGAAGTTTCTTCCACTGACTCAGTCCCCACTGGTTTTTGCAGCCAGAAGTTATGGGGAGTTATCGTTATGGCACTGGTACCCTGAGCTGGGGGGCCTGGGATTCCTTATTCCTGAGATATCTCTCCCAAACTTTATTCACCACATGTGGATGTGGGACCAGCCCATTATGTATCTCTGCCCCTCCTACCAGTCTGGATATATGTGGTTTCTTTAGTTCCATAGTTGTCATACTTCTATTCAACTCAATTTCTGTCAGTTCTGAGTGATGGTTGTTCTGTAATTTAGTTGTAATTTTGATGTGGTTGTGCGAGGAGGCAAGCCCTGCCTACCTGTGCTACCATCTAGACCTGAAGTCTGACTGGTTCTTTATGATTCTCTTTTATGTTTACTATCTTCCAAACCATTGATTTGATCCTCTGCATCGCCTAATCTGCTGTTGATTCTTTCCCATGTATTTTTCATTACATTTTTGTATTTTTCATTTCTGGTTCTTTTTATGGTCCTCTTTTATATTTACTGTTTTTTGACATCCTCACTGAGTTGATCCAATCTTCCCCTAAGTTCTTTGAGTATCCTTATAACCAGTGTTTTGAGCTTAGTATCCAGTGAATTATTTGCTTCCATTTTGTTTAGTTAATTTACTGGAGATTTCTCCTGTTCTTTTATTTGGAACATGTTTCCTTGACTCCTCATTTTGGCAACCTCTCTGTTTGTTTCTCTGTCTTAGGTAGAGCTGCTACATCTCTCAGTCTTGGCAAGGTGTTTTTTTTTTTAATTGTTATTCAAGTACAGTTTCCTGTCTTTTACTCCCATCCCAGTCCACCCCGCCAGTGCTCCCCACCTCCCTCCTATTTCCACCTCCCCTTAGCTTTTGTCCATGTGTCCTTTATACTTGTTCCTATAATCCCCTCCCTTTTTCCCTGAAATTCCCTCCCCTCTGGATACTGTCATCCCCTTTTCTATTTCAATGTCTTTGGTTATATTTTGCTTGCTTGTTTGTTTAGTTGCTTAGGTTCCTGTTAAAGGTGAGATTATATGGTATTTGTCTTTTACTGCCTGGCTTATTTCACTTAACATAATGCTTTTCAAGGTGGTTTTATTTAGGTTTCCTGTAGGCCAAGCGGCTCAGTCTCCCTGATCACTGGAGCTGGGTGCTTCAGTTGTGTCCATTTTATGGGTTTTGTGTGATCTACTATTGTAGTTGAGTCTTGATTGCTGTTGTCACATTAGAGGGTTGGGCTGACCCTCAGGCTGGCTGGCTTTGAAGATTTGCCACAACCACAGCATACAAGATGCTCTGTGAGGCTGAACCCATTGGTGGGATTTGCCCCAGCAGAGCTTTCGTGGCTGCCAAGATCATTTTGTGAATGTACTGTTTGTGGAGCTAATTGGGTGGTGCTCTCTTTGTATCTAAAGCTGGCCACTGGGTTTGTTGGTTCTGGGGCCTCTTGTGAGGGGCTCCAGTGCTGGTGCAGGTCAGCTGCTTCCTGTTTCCTGCCTGAGTCCACCTGGTAGGAGCTACAACGTGATCTGATCTTATTAGCTGCCTGTGTTGGGCCCTAAGGCATATGGGAGAGGCCACACTAAGAAACAAGGCTGGCTGCCACCAGTAGGGGGCCTAGGACTACTCAAAAAGAGCACAGGGCACACCAAGTCCAGTTATCACCTGCCTGGGGCCTGCAGACCCTTGAGGGTTATTATGAAAGTCAGCAGCACCGGCCAAGGCCCACTGCCTGTTAGGTAGAGCTGCTGAAAGAACCTCTAGCAGTACATGAGTTGGGTGGAATAGTGACTCAGGGAGTCACCATGGTGGATCTATCACTGTTCACCAGGTTAATACAGATTTGGACTGGCACTTGTAGGCCTTGGAGGATGAGGTGGTTCTGGCTTATTCACAAGAATAAGGGTGCTCTAGCCCTTACCCTGAAGCCGCACAATTCAGTTTCTCCCTTATGTCTCTGGTTCCTTTCAAGCCGCGGTTCCTTCACTGGAGTTTAGGGTGAATGCTTAAGAGTGAGTTCTGCATCTTTAAGAGGATGCCTGGAATTCCAGCAGCCCTCAGTCTCACCTGGATGGAATCGCCACTGATTTGCACAATCAGATGATGTGGTGACTCCTCTTCCCAGCACTGGTGCTCTGTGCTGTGGGCCTGGAGGGGGTTGTCTGCAGCCAACGTAGTCTTGCAGTTCTTAACCGCTGCACCTGGGCGTAGGACCAGCCCATTTTATTTCTTCTGTCCTCCTACCAATCTTGATGTGGCTTCTTCTTTATATCCTTAATTTTTGGAGCTCTGTTCAGCTAGTTTTCAGATGGTTCTCCTAATTATTTGTTCTATAATTTAGTTGTAATTTTTATGTAATCACAGGAGGAAGCAAGCACAGCATTTAGCTACTTTGCCACCTTGACCAAAAGCTCTCAATCTTTTAAAAAACATTTTTTCATCTTTTTGTGTTTCTGTAAACCTGCATAATTTCTTCTGAACTTCTTCCAATATCCTAATTTTGTCTTCTGCTCTGTATGTCTATTATATCTGTTCATTGGGTTTTTATGTCTTTTATTCATAGAATTTCCATTTGGTTCTTTGTATTTCCATACTCTACATTCTTACTCCTATATTTTATATTTCTGATCATATTAATCATAGTATTTTAAAATATTCATTTCATAATCCTTGGGGGTTCTGTTTCTATGGTCTGTTGCTTCTGTTTCTGTCTTTTCATATATTTGCTTATTTTTCACATGTGGTGGGTATTGTTTATAAACCATTGTAGAGGTATTTTGAGGTTCTGAATAGCATTACTTTTCTGTCGAGAGGATTTTTTTCCTTCCATTACATAGCTAAACTACAATGTAGGTAAGGCCTGTGGTGATTCAGTCCCTTCCAGTTCTCATCTATTTTCAGTTCACTCTGTCTTTTAGGGTGCAGCACTGTAGAATCTTAACTGAATGACTGAGGTATTTATTTCTTCCTTGGTGAACCCTACACTCCAGTTTGTCTCCCTTCCCACCCACACCCAGGCCTGTTGGCTTGTAGATAGCTGTGTTCACCTTCTCAGTTACTTTTGAAAGAGATGAACACCTTCAGCAGAAAGCAGGCACCAAGTGCATGCAAGCGTCTTTCCAAACCACCTCTCTCTCTCCTAACCTGGGCCCTATAATCCTCACCAATTTGGGAGCTTTCCAATGCCTTTTAACAGATGTTTTTAGCTTTGGCACAGCTTTTCTAGTTTTTCTCAGTAGAAGCGTGATCAAAGCCACCTCATTCTTCCTTACCAGAAGTGGAACTACAGAGGATTCATTTTCAATGTCAGAAACTGTACTGGATGCTCCCTGCCTCCTCGCCATCAAAACACACAAGGTAGTAGTTGTACATATGTTTAGCATACATAAACTATAAATGAATATAAACAATGCATTTATGTATATTATATATACATTATTTACATATAATGTATAATAAATATCCAGATCCCCTGCAGTAACTTTTACTCAGGCATTAGTAATTCCCAAAAGGGAAGTACAGTTAAAAACAAAGGCATTATCTCAGGAAAGTTAAAAGTATGTTTAAAAGAATATAAGGAGCCCAGTTGCATTAGAGATTTTTATATATAAAAGCAGACATAGTTCAATGTTTATTCTCTATACAATAGGAAACCACTGAAAACTTTATTGTGGAACCTTTTAATAAAAGCTGTGTTTAGTCTGATAGGGATATGCAAGACAGACCAGAGGAGAATAGAGGCAAAGAAATCCATTAGGCATCTACACTAATAGACCAAATATGAGTTAAGGAGAGGCATCACAGTGTAATGAAAAGAATGTTGACATTAGAATCACAGGACTTGTAATTACTGGTCTTGTCAACTTGGACAAGTCATTCAACCTGATTCTGCTTCCTATTTACATGCCAGTCACCTTGTAGGCCTTCAACAGAATGATGAAGTATTAATAGCTTTTGTTTGACTCACAGTGTGGCTATGCAGATATGATAAATTATATTTTTAAATACATTATAAAATGAAAGCTGTGATCTGCATTTGAAGGCCCAAAGAAACAAAAATGGGGACTGATAAGGGTGAAAAAGATTCCTCTAATGAATTAAATCTTGGTGACTAGAAAATATATTTATGTAAATAGGTCAGTCAGAAGAGGAACTGATTTTGGAAATGAGGACAAGGATTAGGGAGAAAATAGTGATTTATTTAATGTTCATTGTGGAAATGTTCAGCACACAGTTCTCTGTTACATTTATTGTTTCATATATTCTTAGGTATTTTTCATGTGAGATTATTCATTCTTCTTCATAACATGTGAAATTCCTAGTGAGAGAGATAAAGTTATCTCCTTGGGAATTTGTATTTCCTCATTTTCAATTTTTTATAAAAGCCTGTACCTGATTAATTTTCTTGAAAAAGTTCCATCTGTTTTGTGCAGTTTGTTGGGAAGGTGATTACATAGGGTGTTGACTGGTCTAAGGGCTGTTTGGTTCCCCCACCGTAATACAAACTGCCATTCCTTATGGACATCAGTCTAAATAGTTGCCACTACTAATACTTTAAGGTACTAGTATCTTGCTAAAATCCAGGCAAACATTTTCTTCAACTTCTGTTTGAATTCCATGTTAGACACAGATGTCTTATTGAAAGTCATATGCATTGATGTTTGTTTTAAATGTATGTCCCTATCATTCAGACCCTGCAATTTAAAATGGTTTCTATTCTTTCTGAAGTCCATAGTTTCTCCTAGTACTTTTATTTTTAAAAAATTTTAATTGATTTTAGAGAGGGAGAGAGAGGAACATCAATTTGTTGTTCCACTTATTTATGCATTCGTTGGTTGTTCTTATATGTGTCCCCACCATGCATCGAACCCATAACCTTGGCATATCAGGAGGATGATCCAACAAAGTGAGCTACCCAGCCAGGGTTCTCTTAGTACTTTTAAAAATTAAATTGTAAGGACACTCAACCATAGCAGTAGCTCTATCTTTTGTACTAAGAATTTGTTATTTGATTATCTCTGGACTACTCTAGTGTGTTACTGAATCTGTAACTTGAAATTGCCAATAACATCCAACCTCTTTGGTAAATTTGGACTTCAAAAGTATTTTATTTTCTTTTAGAAAGCTGATTGGGGGTTTAGAAAAAACTGTCCTCTTGTATCAACGTTTGCTTCCTCTCATTGGTCTCATTTCCCCTATCCTTACATAAATTGAAATTTGGTTGTACTGAGCTCTTTGCCTTTTTTATATTTTTGTGTTACATTTTTTTTGCATTTAACAGCCCTTCTAGTTCTACTTGAGTATTTTATGTATTTTTTTTTTTTACTTTTGACCTCAGAAATAATGGATCCGTATCCTCCATTATCCATTGGTCTTCGGCATTCTCAACCTTAGGGAAGTAACAAAAAACTAAGCAGCAAGGAAAGCTCTCTTTTGTAGCAAAAATATGGATCTGTTCTTGAGGAATTGTGTTTTACAAAAGTGAATTCTCTATGTAACTGAAGCTTCAGTTATTCACCATGGACAGTAAGCCAGTACAGTTTGAGGGCCCTGTTATTACTGGTGTAATAACTGGTGTAAATGTTTGACAACTAGCTGTCTAGGAAAGAAAAAAAAAGCTGGTTGTGGTGTTTGCAAATTTCTAGTATTGCCACTGTACCCAATTTCAAGCTACCACAGTACATCACTAAAAGTAGAATTGGAAAAAGGTATATACTATCAAACTAATGTGGATACAATACAAAAACCACAAAAGCACAGATAATAGTAAAATAATTAGGAAGTGAGTTTTGATTATTTATTATTGAGTCTTGTATACTGAATTTTAATATAATTGTGAGATTATATAATTAATTTTTAAATAATGGTTGTGTTTAACAGTCAGCCTACAAAATTCCTAAAAAATTTAAAATCAGCACCTATAAGGCAGCATAAGCCAGCTCAAGCACACTACTGCTGACACTCTTACTTCTGAAAATGACGGGGAATAGCCAATGTGAGTTGTAGTGGTTCTACTAGCTAATTATAAAAAAAGCAAATTTAATACTTATGTTTACATAGTCGGCCCATAAATTCTAGCATCTCACAAAGTAAGGTCCTTCATGCCTTTTTCATATTCTTCCATGTGTATGTTACCTTGTTATGACTTTATTACTTTTTAAAAATCTTTTAACACTGCTGCACATGTTTAATCTGTGTCACCTGTAAATAAATACTGATGAAAGGAACCCAATAAACAATAGGAAAAAAAGAGAGATTTTTTCAAAGAAGATATAGAGATAGCAAAGCAGCACATGAAAATATGCCAGACATCATTAGTCACTTGGAAAATGCAAATTAAAATGGCAACAAGATACCAATACATACCTATTAGAATGGCTAATATTGAAAAAATTAATCATAACAAGTCAAGAGGAACTGAAACTCTCTTACACAGTTGGTGAGAATGGCACAACCACTTGGGAAAAACAGTTTGGCATTTTCTTAAAAATAAATAAACATATACCTACCATAAGATCCAACCACTCTACTCTTAGCCATTTACCCATATGAACGCACGTGCCATGTAAACACTTGTACAAGAATATTCACAGCAACTGCGATTGTTGTAGAAAAAACCTGGAAACCACCCAAATGTCCACCGACAGGTGAATGGGTAAATTATGGTATAGCCATAGAAGGAATACCACTCCACAATAAAATAATAATAATAATAAACTATTGAGACATACAACATAGAGAAATCTCAAAATAATTATGCTGAGTGAAAAAAGCCAGGCAGGATTAGAGAGCACAATGTATCTATATTTAAATAAAATTTGGGAAAATGCAAACTAATCTATAGTGACAAAACAGGTCAGCAGTTTCCCGTGGATGAGGGGAGAGAGGGGTGGGAGGTACGAGAGAAAGGGTTTACAAAACAGAGCACAAGGACATTTGTGGTGATGCACATATTCATTATCTTAATTCTGGTAATAGTTTCATGGGTGTATACATGTGTCAGCTTACCAAACTGTATACTTTAAGTATGTCCAATTTCAATAAAGCTGTTGAAAAAACATAATCATTTGTGGTCTGACCAGTGAGATAAGGAAAAGGCAACTGCTTTGTTGTGGAGAGCACATTCCACCTTCCAGGGTGAAGGAAACAGTGTATAGAGCTTCTTGGCAGCCCTAAGTACATTGCTGGCTTGTTCTCAGATTCAGGCGACTGGAGTTCTCATGTCTCTCTCACATGAGTGCTGTTATGCCAGATTCTCTGAGTGCTGCTCCTTAATATATTTCAGATTATTTTACGCATGGCTGTTACTCTTAGGAGGCTTCAGTATTAATATGCACTAAACCACTGTCGTTGTTGTTTTTCTTAGAAGGTGTATTCTGAACACTAGGAGTATGCACAGAACCTTCTGAGGCATCTTGAGCTGGAGTGGGGACTGGAGGTGGAGGTGGGGGGAGACTGTTCAATGAATCTGAGTGGGCAAGGTGTCGGTCTCTAACCCAAGAAGCTTCTTAGTTTTACACACTTAAGTATTCTTAGGGGGAAAAAAAACAAAGTATGAAAATCATCTAAGTCTTACCCATAAGATAAGCTCAAGAGCCTGATCTGCTGGGTGAATCTTGATTAAATCAAAATGCCTCTCAATTCTTTTTGCACTCTGTCACTTATTTGGCACATAAACTCCTCTTATGTCATTTGAGCTTCTTGAGATGGGAACTGGAGATTAATTTCTGAGGGAGCGCTGTTGATTTTACATACACACAAAAGCACCAATAGATACAATGTACTAAAACGTATCATTTTCTAAAAGGACTGATTTTATATACCTATTTACACATTAGCAATGAAAGCCTCTATTAACAAATCCTATGGGTACTAAACACACCCATATGGTGTTCTAAAGGCTGAGGGGGCGTAAATTATACCACCACATGGAAAATTGTCCCTACAAATTCATGATCTCCTACCTTAGGCCCTTAACAAGGGCTTTTCCCCTTTTTCTTTGATTAGTTATTTAGTTTCCCTCTTCAGTGATTCCAAACTTACTGGAACCTACTTTTCTGTCGCACAGCTCATTGTCATCACGTAGCTCTTCCTATTCTACTAAGTTGAGAACACTAATAATGGGCAACTTCCTGCCTCCTCCCACCTAAAATTTATCTTTATTGTTACCTGTTCTAATCTTTTTCCCTCCAATATCAGACAGGTTTACCCCCTGTTCAAAATGAAATACCACTGACCCTTGAACAACATGGGTCTGAACTGCACAGGTCCACTTATACACAATACATACTTGTACTATTTTTTAATCCATTTAAGCACCTGCAGGTGCAGAAGGCCAATTGTAGGCATTGATCTATGCCATTTTATAAAGGGGACTTGAGCATCTGCAAATTTGGTACCTGCGGGGTCCTGGAACAAATCTCATGAGGATACTGAGGAACAATTAAGTTTGGGGGGAGTCAAAAGTTACATGTGGTACCCTGACTGGTGCATGAGAGAGGCAACCAATCAATGTTTCTCTCCCTCTTTCTCTCCCTCCCTTCCCCTCTAAAAATATTTTTTTTAAGTTACATATGGATTTTCAACTGCATTAAGGGGACTGATACTCTGTTTTTGACTTACAGTCACATCTAATGAAGAAGCTGGCTCAATCCATTGGTCCCTTTGTTCTGTATGTAATCTCTCTCCACTCCCTCTAGACTGTTTAGTCAAATCTTTCCCATTCTAAAAACGGAGCCTCCTTTGATCCTGAGTTCCTCTAAGCCAGCAATTTTCAACCAGTGTGCCACAACAATTTTTTAAACATGCAATACCTGACTATTTAGTCAGGGGCACTGACCTCTTTTCCCTTAAATCATCAAATAAAAAAATAACAGCAGCCAACAGAGTATGTCCAGTGTGAATGAATCAAAGTATACATTATTTTTTGTCAGATTGGCAAAACATGTATCTTTTGGTGTGCTGCAGGATTTTAGTAATTAGTTTATGTGTGCCATGAGATGAAGAAGGTTGAAAATCACTGCTGTGAGCTAATATCCTATCTTCTAGTTTTCCTATCATGGCCATGCTTTCCATTTTTTCACTTTCCATTCACTTCCCAACCTACATAAATTTTAATTATGTCAACAACACTTCACTAAAATTGAGTCATCAGTGACAAAATCTGAGAAATTTCTAATCCTTAGTATATTTGAATTTTCTGTACCATTTGACTCTTGATATATGGAATGGGTGGTCAAATAGTTTTTGGATGAACAAAGTAGGAATCAATGGAGGGACAGGAAGAAGTTGCTCCTAAAATAAAGAACCCAATGGATTATAGCTGGAGTAGCCAGAATAATATACCCTCCCTCCCCCGTCCCCACCACACATGTCCACATCCCAGTCCCCAGCCTGTGAATATGGTATGTTACACAGCAAGGGGAATTGAGGTTGTGGATGGAATTAAGTTTGCTAATCATCTGGCCTTCAAGTGGGAAGACCATCCTGGGATATCAATGCAAGCCCACTATAATCACAAAGGTCTTTATGAAAGAGAGGAGGCAGAAGAGTGTGTTAGAGTGATCAGTGAGAGGAAGACTCAGTCAGTCATTGCTGGCTTTGAAGATGGAAGGAGTCACGAGCCTAGGCATGCTGGTGGCCTCTGGAAGCTAGACAGGGCAAGAAAACAGATTTTGCCCTACAGCCTCCAGAAAAGAACCAACCCTGTTTATACCTTACAGCCAGTGAGACCTACTTCAGGCTTTCGAGCTCCAAATCTGTAACTGTCACTAAGTTTTGTATTAATTTGTTATATCAAAGAAGCTACAGCAATAACCATTTCCAATTTTCCTTTAAAATATAGTTGAATCTTGTGACCTTTCTTATCAAGTCAGATTTGTTGAGTTGGGGCTTTGGGTAATGATAGGAAGGAAACTGGGATCCAATGAGTCCTTTGACACTTTATCCCTTTAGCTACTCTTCTGCTGACCATCCTATCAGCTGCTTGCTTATAATTATGTATAAATACTAGTCCTACTACCAGAACTAAAAATCTTTATGAAAACTTACAGTACATACTTTCTTCGGGAACAAAAATATAAGTAAAAAAGAATCCTATGAGATTGTACTTTTGACCATAGTGAGAAAAGCCACCGTGTTGGTTCCTGTTAGAAAGCAGTAAGCAGTGGCAGTACAGGGGAGTGTGAGTGAGCCAATCTAACCACTGAAAACGAGGCTCTCAGAACCAACCTACACCATACAGTGACAGCCAAGTATAAATGTACAGATTCCTTGGCCACCAGTCTCCAATTTCTAAAGCTTTCATTCAACTCAATGATTTTACCCTAAATCCAATTCTTCCTGCTTTGCTTGAGTACTTGCCCTAAAGCACAGGGGGCAATCACAAGGCCTGCGGGCCAAATCCAGCCCTCTACCTTGTTTTATCCAGCCAGGCACCTTGCTTCTACCTGGGGCAGCGCCAAGCTCTCACTTACCTGTTAAGGAGTAGTTACATGTATACAGGCCTAAAATTACATTCGGCCCTTTGAAGGCAACCACAAAGCTGATGTGGACCCTGGTGAAAATGAGTTTGACACCCCTGCCCTAAAGCATAGGAATTTACTACTGGTTTGAAGCTAGAATTTCTTGCTGACGAAACAGAAAGGCAGGTTACTCATTCCAATGGGCAGGGTGGTAGGTTGTTCCTGTTGTATTAATTTGAAACTGTGGAGCATTTCTCATAGGACATACCAAATACAGAGAGGTTGGATTTAGAGAATAGCCCTTTGTGGGCTATTCTGAAGATATAACTGCTTTTCTCTTAGAAATTATGTTCTGAGTTCTGTAACAGGAATGAACCTTAAAATGTACCTAGGCCCTTTTCTTTCCCCCTTTATTTTCACTTTATAATGCCATTTATCTATTTGTCCTACCTGCCTAACATTTATTGGGTCTACTGAGAAGTCACAGTATCAGGCAACAAATTTGACTTTAGGTATGTGACAAAAGAATTTTTATAACCTTTACATCAAGTGTTTCTCAAACTAGAACCTTTGAATTCCCTACCAGATTTTTTTCCTTTTTGTGATTTATTTCATTAATCTATAGTAATTAACATAAGCATAGTCCAGGTCACCTTGATTCCCACTTATAACTAAGTACTAGCAAGTGATTCCAGAGCCGATGTTGTGTTTAGGTTTATGATCTTGTTGGCACATGTGATAGCACTTTGTCTTAGGCAAATGAAAACAGAAATAGGTAATAAATGCTTCTTCTTGGCAATGTGAAAGCCAAATGACACCAGTAAAAGAATAAACAAAGGTCTCCTAAAAGTCCTAATAGAGAAAATGGGTTATTATAAAAATGGAAAACAGTATAGTTTAGACATGCCAAATTTAAAAAACAAATCGTGGAAGTTTTTTTTTGTTTGTTTGAAGAGGGGATTTAATTTGTAAAAAATAAAAATCAAGTAGCAGATAATTTTTTTGTTTATGTTTTCCCACACTTAATACAGGGTCCGACACAAATAATGCCCCTTTTCTATGTGCTGGTAATCTGTACCAAATCTTGTATTACAAAACCATAATAAGCACGTGATTCTGTAACATAACAATATCACACTCAAGCACACCACATGACATTTTAGGTGAGATATTCAAATTGCTGTCCATCTTGTGCGAGACATTCATGGACCCTACCAACCACACTTAAGCAAGCCTTACGACATAATTCGACAGTAATGTCAGCAAATCTGTCCCGAATTCTATCTTTCAGTTCATCAATATTGTGGGGTTTGGTCTTGTACACAAGATCTTTAAGGACACCCCACAAAAAGAAATCGGGTGGAGTTAGGTCTGGGGATCGAGCCGGCCACTCCAGTGGCCCTCGTCGCCCTATCCATCTTCCTTTGAAATGCATGTCCAACCATTCTCTGACACACAATGCATAATGTGGTGGTGCACCGTCCTGCTGGAAATAAACTCCAAAGTCATGTTCAACTCTAGGCCACAATTCTGTTTGTAGGACATGTAGGTAATTATTCTGATTCACAGTACCATCAAAGAACACTGGCCCAATTACACCTGTGACTGAAATCGCTGCCCAAACTGTTACCCCTGGTAAGTTTATATCTTTCTCTAAGATAATGTGTGGATTTACATCATTCCAATACACACAATTATGGCGATTGATATGGCCATTCAGTTTGAATGTAGCCTCATCTGACCACCATATCTTGGTTGGGAATTTCTCATCCTCATGTAATTTGGCCAAAAATCTTTCACAAAATTCTACCCTTCTGTCTGAATCTCCATCATGTAAGGAGTGTAGCAAACGTGGTATGTATGGCTTCATTTTCATTTTGTCCAGCAACCTTTCAACACTTCTGTCACTAATACCAAGTTCTCCTGACAGATGCTTACTGGATTTTTGAGGGCTTCGTAACAACGATGCCCATAATTCAGCAGCCTTTTCTTCTGTCGTTGCTGAAACTCGTCTTCCTGATCTTTTGGCATCATGCACAGTACCACTTGCCTCAAACTCTCTGATCAGACTTGTGATGTTATGCCTCTGTACAAGTCGTATGCCAAATTCTTCACGTAACAAACGAGCAGTTGCTGCTCCATTGCACTGGTTTTGATAGTACAGCTTCACTGCTCTCACTCGCTGTTCCCTTGTCAGCTGATGGGCCATTTTACTTCAAGGAACCTGGAACACAAAGGTTACTAAAGTTACTAAGACAACTCGTCCATTTAGACTAGACTAGACTATTACTATACTATCTTTAAAAAGGGTGTTACTTTTGCCAAACCCTATATATACTTTAGTTTCAGTTTAAATTTACCTCCTCTGTGAGTCCTTAGTGTAATTAATTACTGCAAGTATTTTAGGTCTTTCTCACAATCACATCTCATCTACATTATTTCAATAATGTTCTAAGCAGTCTTTTTGCCTCTAGTATCCACACCGACACACTTTCATTACATCTTTCCTAACACTGGTATCAAGTTACCTTTTAGAGATTAAAATCCGATCAAGCCCTGGCTAGTGTGGCTCAGCGGATTAAACAGAGGGATCACCAGTTTGATTCCCAGTCAGGGTGCATGCCTGGGTTGCGGGCCAGGTCCCCAGTTGGAGGTGTGTGAGAGGCAACCAATCAATCTCTCACACATTGTCGTTTCCCTCTTTCTCCGTTGCTTCCCCTCTCTCTAAAAAGTAAATAAATAAAATTTGATCAAGATATTTTTATGCTAAAAATTCAATTCCCCCCTCCCATAGCCTTCAAAATAAAATCTGAGCTCATTACATGGCATGTTAAAGTCCCCAAGATATCCAGCCCTGTCTTTCAACTGTTTTGTCTCATTTAATCTCTCCTTACTCTTTTTTCTCTCTGTCCCCACCACTAAAGCCCCTCCCGCCTTTCACATACTAACTGCAGCCAAAGTACTTGGAAACTGACTTATCAGGTCCAGTTCTCTGAGACTTTACTTGGTTCCCTCTGCCCGGGAGACACGTTTTCTTTTTTCCATCTACGCCTCCTTTTTTTCATTTGTTTAAAGATAACTCTCTTCAACAAAGAAACTTTCTCTTACCATCCTCAGCTTACTCTGTGCATGCATTAACACACTATGGTAATTGCCTGACCCTCAATAATCTCCCAATTAAAAGACATCCTTTTTTTTAATGAGTTTATTTTAGCCAAACTGACACTGTCAGGAAGCAAGATGTCAAATGCTCTCCAAAAGATGTTCTTAAAGGTGACATCTAGGTCTTTCATCGATGTATCTTCAGCATCTAGCTTATTGTCAAGCACGTAATAGGCCTTCAAAATTTTTTTAAAAATGAGCATTTAGGAGAATGGGAGTGACTCTGTCAATACATCTCTATTATATTAACATTCTTCAGCCTAACACTAAAGGGCCTCCTCTTAGCCTAGTCAGACCTAAATATCATTCATTGACAGACTGCATGAGTCTCTTGGTCTTGTCTCAACTTGTATCAAAAGCAGTCCCATATTATAAATGGATGTTTTTTAAAACTGTATTTGTAAAAAAAAAAAAAGAAAAAGAAAGAAAAAAGAAACAAAAACTGTATTTGTAAGCAAGAGAAGCTTTTTTGGAAGGCACTATTATATGTGAACAATGTTATGATGACTAGATTTCAAGCTGGCAAACACAAAAAAGGCAATTAAGTTATAAGAAAAAAAACACAATGGTGGTAGCCTGGATTGTTTTCTAGGGTAGGAAACCTTGTAGTGTTTACGCAAAGAAGAGAAAGAAAAAAAGGTTCCCTTTTCATTCCTAGTTCCCCTCCAGAACAGTTTAAGTTTGCCTTTGATATTTTCCTTTGCGCTTTTTTCTGTACACCTCTCCATGGAGTCTTCAATGTCTTACTTACCCTGCCTCCTTTTGTCCCTAATCATGGACCTACCCAAGCCAAGGGTAGGCATTTATGTCTACCGCTAAAATGCTCCAAAGTAATCTTCCCCTTCTCTCCATTAGTGAGAATAGAAGGAAGGAAAACAAGTAAAGCTTAATTCACACAAATCTATGAATATCTAATTATATCTTAACTCTCACTGTTTTTTTTGGGGGGGTTGTCTACATTAGTCTTGGCAAGTTGAATTTCAAGCACTGTAACAACCAGGTCTCTCTCCTTTTTAAATATATGTGGATGGATGGGTCTTTCGTAAGATGGGGATCAGGCTGTTCTCTTACCCGGTGTATATGGTGAAGCTCAATCTCATTATTATTTAATCACTAACTTTGAGATTTACTATGCTGTGATGAGGGGACAGCTCTGAAATTGGCACAATTCTTCAACACCAAATGAGCCAAATTCTTTTTGTCCCAGATGTAGCGGAATGTTTCTTAGTAAGCTCATTCTTTTAGTGCCATGTGTTATGTGCAATGAGAAAAATCAACAGGTACTAGATAGTATGTATTAAAAACAACAGGCCTCACATAAGTGGCTTCATTAAGTCACTTAGATACTGTACAGATCTGATTGTTTAGAACCATTGTGTACAACATTCCCACAATCACTCCTAACTTAAAATTCTTTAACAGGAGAATTATAGATTTATCTTCACTACCTTACTGAAGAAATCTTGCATAGAAATATTTAAACAATCAAATACAATATTGGTAAAATGATCATTTCTGGTCTAAATCATATCCTATCGGTTTAGTTTTGTACTTTTAAGAAAATTAATAGTAATTGAAGAATAGTATAACTAATTAATGCTGGGAAGCAATTTTAATTTTGATTCCTTATTTTCAGTTAAGTACTTATAAAGTTAATTCATATACTGGGACCCACAAAAAGGTGACCTCTCCAGGGTCCTGGCCACATCACAAATCTAAACCTGTCAGCCTGCACTTACAGGAAACACCTACCCTCCACCAATCACAAAGGTCAAGGAAACCTACCCTCCACCAATCACAAACAATCCTCCAACTCAGCTATACAGACAGCTGACTTTCCTTAGGAAACAGGACCTGCTAGCCTTACAAGGAAATTACCAAGCTTCTCGCCAGTCATGCCCTGTTTCTATATTGCTGCTCCTAATGCTCTACAAAACTTGCTCCTGCCCCAAATTTCCCTGGAGCCATGCTCCGCTGACTGTGAGGCACTGTGCTACATAATACTACATAATACATGGATTGTTTTCCCTTGAATAAAGGGTATCAAACTCATTACTACATGGTTTTAGTTTTGTTATTTGATAGTATCTCACACTGAAAATCCTTATCTAGATGACTTAGCCTTAATGTTCAACCTACTTGATTTATTTTAAAATTTAAAAAATTTTTATAGAGTATGCCAAAATTGGTATATTCTCCTATTTCTGGCCCTAATTATGAATTTTAATTTTTAGTGAAATACAATACTATTTAAAATTAATTTTTAGCCCTGGCTGGTGTGGCTCAGTGGACTGAGTACCAGCCTGCAAACCAAAGGGTCGCCTGTTCGATTCCCAGTCAGGGCACGTGCCTGGGTTGCAGGCCAGATCCTTAGTAGGGGGTACATGAGAGGCAACCACATATTGATTTTCTCTCTCCCTAAAAATAAATAAATAAAATCTTTAAAAATAAAATAATTTTAATCAGTTTCATTAAGCAAATATTGATAAAAACACCTCCAAACTTAAAACTGACAGCAAATAGTCATTATTATATTAAAACCAAATCTAAATTGTACTGTTTGTACTTAAAAAAAAAAAAAACAAAACTCCTTGCTGTCTGTAAATGTTTCACATTTTACAAGGATGCTGTATTTTATTCATCATCAGTAACCTGAGAAGTATTATGATATTGAAAATATTCAGTAATAAGTTTCCAAACTGATTTCACATTTTGGTTCTAATTAATTTATAAAACTTTTTCCTTTTCTTTTTTTTTGTTTATTTTTATTATATTTTTCCCATTACCATTTATCCCCCTCATACACCCCTTCCCCTCCCTACCCTACAGTCACCACCCTGTTATCCATGTCCATGAGTCCTTCTTCCTTTTTGTTTGATCCCTCCAACCCTAACCCCCCTATAATGTCATCCTGCTCTTTATGAGTCTGTTTCTATTTTCCTTGTTAGTTCAGTTTGTTCATTAGATCCCAATTAACATTGACATTATTCACATACCGTAAATTCAGTCTTTTATGGTGTGCAGTGCATTGGGTTTTAGTAAATTCAGAATTGTCATAGCCATTACCATTACCTGATTTTAGGATATTTCATCACCTCTCCCCCAAAGACCCCATGGTTATTAGCAGTCATTCCCCATTTCACCTGCCCCTAGTCCTTGGCAACCAGTAATGTACTTTCTGTTTCTATGGATTTGCCTAATCTAGTTATTTCATGTAAATGGCATCATACAATATGTGGCCTTTTGTATCCAACTTTTTTCACTTAGCAGAATAGTTTCAAGCTTCAAGATAAATGTATATCAGTATTGTGTTCCTTATTAACTAATACTATTACATCATGTGGGTGTACTATATTTTATATATCCACAAATCAGCTGATGGACATTTGAATTGTTTCTACTTTTTGGCTATTGTGAATAAAGCTACTTGAACATTAATGTATAGAAATTTTTACATGGAAAATATTACAATTTATTTTTACCTTAAACATTTGTGCATGGTTCATTATGTGCCAAAAACCATGTTAAGGTCAAAATGATGTGCTTAGTATGAAATAAAATGGTTTCCTAAACCATACAACTTGTCTTAATCATAAAAGTGAGATTCTGAACAGGTAAGATAGAGAAACTAATTTGATTTTCACACAAACAATGTAACTTTGGTTGACTAGCGTTCTAAATTACCTACTCAAAGCAGAATATGTAAACATGCACTCTGAATATAAAATCTGAACCACAGCATTTACAATTCAATTAAACTATTACACGGTTCAGTGTCCTTACCAAGTTAAAAAAATTATAAGAAAATTACAAAAATCTGAAAACACAGGTGTAACATTAATAAATAAAATATGTACTGACTTCCACTTAAGATGGCAGCATGGGTAGACATATCTTGCCTCTTTGCATAACGACACCAAAATTATAACTAAAATATGGAACAACCATCATTCAGAACAGTCAGAAACTGAGGTGAATGGAAGTCTGACAACTACAGAATAAAAGAAATCACATCCATCAATGTGGAACAGGCTGGTCCCTCAGCCACATGTGGTATATAAAAATTTGGGAGGGATGAGAGCAAGGAGTCCCAGCCCCACACCAGGCTACCAAGCTCAGGATTCCAATGCTAAGAAGATAAGTCCCCATAATTTCTGGTGGAAAAAAACAGTGGGAATTGAGTCAGTGGAAGAAACTTCTGGAGTCCCAAGCAGTTCCTCTTAAAGAACCCACATATAGATTCACCTACTCAGACTCACTCCATCTGAGATCCAGCATGGAGGTAGCAGCTTGAAAGGCACCAGTGGTACACAGGAAGAAACTGAAGTGTCTGGCATCAAGGTGAGCAGAGACCACTGTCCCTTTTCTAAACCTTCCCCCCACAGTCAGCAAGATGGTGTCTTATCTGAGACTCCATCAAAGTGCATAACACTGTTTGACCAGCCTTGGAGAACCCCAGCAATGCCCCATTACCCAACTTGCAGGCCCACCCAAGCTGCTTTTCCATATGAATGGCTAGTCTTGGCTCATGCTAGACAACTTCATAAATCCTATCTCACAATCAACAGCTGGCCTCATTGAGATGATATCTAGGTATCTCCAAGCCCAGTACAAGTAGCAGCCACTCAGATTGCTCTACAGCTCAGGCAGGATGGCCTCAGGCAAAACACAGGTAGGGGGTGACATTGCTTGTAACACTTGGGAAACCCCAGGGCCAGTGCACAGCGGATAGCTCCAGACCACAATGAAGCACCATCACCCCGCCCCTGCACAGCTGATCCTCCATGGAGGCAAAAGGTTGGTAGTCAGTGGTTACAGCCAATCCTTGCAGCTGACTGGCCTGGGTAAATCCCTCTCACTGATCAGCCAGCAAAAACCAAGGCTCATCTACAAAAGGCGCGTGTACTCAGCCCACAAGGCGGGTGCACCTAGAGTACCCAGCTTAGGTGATAGGGGAGGCTGTACCACTGCAGTCGACAGGACACCTCCTACATCAGGCCATACTACCAAGACATGGAGTGAAAGCAGCTCTACCTAATACACAGAGAAACAAACACAGGGAGGCTGCCAAAGTGAGGAGACACAGAAACATGGCCCAAATGAAAGAATAGATCAAAACTCTAGAAAAAGAGCTAAACAAAATGGAAATAAGCAATCTATCAGATGCAGAGTTCAAAACACTGGTTAAAAGAAACTTAGTAAGGACCTCAGCAGCACAAAAAAGATTCAGTCAGAAATGAAGAATTGAAATAAAGTAATTGAAATAAAGTAATTCAGTCAGAAACAGTAATTGAAATAAAGAACAATTTTCAGGCAAACAACAGTAGAATGGGTGGAGCCAAGAAATAAATCAATGGTTTGGAACATAAAAAAGCAAAAAACAACCAATCGTAATAACAAGAAGAAAAAAGAGCCCCCCCCCCCAAAAAAAAAAGAAGAAGAAGATAATATAAGCAGCCTCTGGGACAACTTCAGGAGGTCCAGCACTAGCACTATAGGGATGCCAGAAGGAGAAGAGAAAGAGCAAGAAATTGGAAATCTATTTTAAAAACTAATGAATAAATCCTTCCCTAATTTGGTGAAGGAAATAGAAGTGCTAGTCCAGGAAGCACAAAGAGTCCCAAACAAGATGGATGCAAAGAGGCCCACTCCAAAATACATCATAATTAAAATGCCAAAGGTTAAAGATAAAGAGAAAAATCTTAAAAGCAGCAAGAGAAAAGAAGGTACCTACAAAGGAATTTCCATAAGACTGATTCCATCAGCTGATTTCTTAAAAGAAACTTTGCAGGCTACAGGGATGGGCAAGAAATATTCAAAGTCATGAAAAGCAGAGACCTATAGCCAAGATTGCTCTACCCAGCAAAGATATCATTTAAAATTGAAGGCAGACAGATATTCCCAGACAAGAAAAAAACTAAAGGAATTCATCATCACCAAATCATTTAAATGCAGTTATTTAAAAAAGATCATTTACATGCAGCTAAATGATCTTTTAATAATTTAAATGCAGTTATTTTAAAAAAAAGATCCAAACTATGAACAATAAAATGGCAAAAACTCTAACTCTATCAACAATTGCCTCAAAAAAACTAGGCAAACAAGAACAGAGACAGAATCATGGATATGGACAGTGTTTTCATGGTTGCCAGATGGGAGGGTGGTGTAGGGGAATGGGTGAAGAGGTAGAGGAAATAAAAGTACAAACAGGTAGTTACAAAATAACAATGGGGATGTAAAGTACAGTATAGGAAATGGAGAAGCCCAAGAACTCATATGCATGACCCTTGGACATGAACAATGGTGGTGGGATTGCCTGAGGGAATGGCGTCTGCTGGGTGCAGGGAGGGACAAAGGGTGAAAAGTCAGGACAACTGTAATAGCATAATTAATAAAATATAATTTAAAGAAAGGTGTATTTACTAACATATGTTAACTACATTTATTCCCATTTTAATTAATCCCTGTACTCCAACTATGGTTTCATTAACTTATTCATATAATATTAAGACTTTGGCACACCGTCATTATTTGAATTAATTATATCATTTCCACTTTAACAATACTTTTGTTGATCCTTTACAGTTTTCTCATGTTTTATGCCAATTCATCCAGGAAAATCTGACCTACTATAATTAGAAAGTTTTTGAGATTTCAATATAATATTCATTAAGGATGGGATTCTTTTTAGCTCATCTTTTCTATTTCTACTTTTTGTACTTGAATTAATTTTTGTACTTGAATTAATTTTTTAATGTAAATATTTCTTTCAATATATAAAACCATATTTTTAGCACATTGCAAACTGCAATATAAAAAATAGTTATTTTATTTTCTTTATTTCATATGGAGACATTCCTACCACTGTAAATCAAATTGGTCAAGTGAATAAAGTCAGCTTTAATTTATTTGAAATTACAAAATGGGCTCTCTATAACACCATATGTGAATAGTATTTTAAAGTTGAGTTAATCTAGGCTACTCCTTAAGCATCCAAATGCTTCCAGGCCATGTTCCTTTTAATTTTAAACTTAGCAAAACTTAGTAGAATTGTTAAGTTTGCTGGTGTATATACAAATAAACAAATATAAAACCTAATCAACCAATACATTCACTTTCGTGCCAAAAAAATGAATTTGGGATTAGATAATCACCTGTCTCCATTAAGCATGCATAATCTAGAACGTCATACATTAGGATTTATTCACATCGTAATTTCTTATATACAATCTTGATAGTGGCCAATATAAGAAACAAAGGTTTAATTTTCAGATGCATGTGTGTAAGGTAGGGAAAGACCTAAGTAGATTTCTTTATCCTTTAAGCAAAACTCCATTGCAACAAAAATTTCTGTAAAACAATCTATCTTCCAGCCTCAAGGGTAGCCCATTTATGGGTGGTGCAGGATTTAAGCAATACCATTGGATAAGGAGAATTTAGAAAATTCCTTTTAGTCACTGGATAGAATTGAACTCGGAATACTAAGGAACGCAAACAATGACCAAATGTGTATTTTTTATACTAACAGGCAAATTAATGTTGGCTAATAGTTGAAGTGTTAAAAAATAATCAAAGAGCTTATTAGTTAAGAATGTGAGCTTTGAGGTCAAGCTGCCTAGGTTTAATCCTGATTCTACTACCTAATAATTATATAAACTTGAGTGTTTCACCTGTATAATGGGGATTTGTGAGATAAAGAATTCAAGGACCCAGCATATTGACACTTACTTTTAAGAATTTTAAATATACAGTATTTTAATTTCTTTAATCCTTGATTTTTTCATTTTGAATTCTTCCACCACATCTTATTTGCAAAGGTACATAATAAATAAGAATGATATAGTAAAACCTAAGTTATCCAGAATGCTTGGGAAATGAATCCTTCTGGACAGGTTGAATTTTTCACAAGGTAACTTTATTAGATATAAAAAAAATCAACAAATGGGATAAAACTATTTCCTAATCGTATTGCATACTTCCATGCCTTCTTAGGGAGAATATACTGGTGATAATTAAACTTTTTTCTTGATGAATAACAAGAATAAGCCTACTTGACTCTGCCTCAGATTTTTATTAGCATGTAGTTAGAAAATCAAGGTGTGTGTGAACTTGTACGTGGAAAAAAATATTACATCTTTGTTTTTACTAATGTCTAACTGAAAATTAGCAATTCCTTCCATTTTGAATGTAAGCAACAAACAGCTGTAACTGTCTGTGTCACCAATAGGAATCACAGATACTTTATATCACAACTGTTGCAAGCTCAGGAAATATTTATGTTCATCATTTCAAAAATTTTGTCTTTCTAGACTCATCACTCAATCTGACTTAAAGCAGAAATATTCCTATATCAATAATTTATTTTTCTAATATTTTGAGACCACTTCAAAATGTTTTCTTTTATAATGCTACGAATTTTATTTTATAAATTTAAAAATAATATTTTGAGGAGAGTCCATGGCTTTACCAGACTACCAAAGTGGTTTGTGGCACCAAACAAATTTAAGAACTCTGACCTCAAATCAGTCTCAGTCCACTGTGCTCTGTTAATTTGGAGCTTTAACATGTTTCATTATACTTTCATTCTGAAGGTTGTTTAAATTGGGAGTAACACAAATTGGCTTCTTCAAGGCAGGAATGTTTCCTGCCAACCTTGAACCCTGGTTTCTGAAAGAACAAAACAAACAGAGGGAGAAATGATTAAAATTAGATGCAGATGGCATTGACAGTAGAAACCTAACATATCCTACTCTCCTACTTTCTAAATTAAGAGACAATATGAAACTCCATTCAATAAATACTCTGAGATCAGCTGCATGGGTTCAAATTCTACTACTGCCATTTATTAGTTGTGTGACCTTGGGATGGTAACTAATCTCTATGTGCATCAGTTTCTTTATTTGTATAAGGGATTAACAAACACAGTATCTGGTACATGATGTGTTTCATAAATATTACCTGTATTATTATATTCTTACAGATTTGTTTCACACTAAAGCCAGTTTATGTCTCACTAGTTAGTAATTTACATTTATACAGCACTATAATCCACAAGTGTCCTTTCACATACATTATGACATCTGAATGACAATAATCCTATAAGAAAGGACAGCTATTGTGCCTAGCTTAGAGTAGAAAAAACTAAGTTAAGAAACCACACAATATCAAAAAAATGGGAAGTAACAGAGCCAAAAATCAAACCTGGATTTCTCCCTCCACTCCTATCGCCTACCTGTGTTTGTACTTTGTTAGAATGGTTAAAAGAACAAAGAAAAAAATACCAGGAGGAAAGGGAGGGGGCAGGTGTCCAGTACTCCATGAGGTGAGCGCTTTAGTGCTTTCCACTCACAGTGAATTGCTCTGACCAAAATAATCTTTATCACCTGGGAGTTCATTAGAAACGTGTAATCCCAGGCTTCTTCCCAGCTTTTAAGTCAAAACCTGCATTTTCAACAAAATCCCTAGATGATTTGCAGAGACGTATTCTGTCATGTATAATGTGCACTTTTCTGCCCGTTTTTGAAGGAAAAATAAGTATGAGCGTTATACATGGGTAGTACCTGAGATACCTTGGATCTGTTCTTGCATTTTGTTATATAAAATTTCTTGTACCATAATATGTTAAAAATGCTAAAATTCATTTATAATACAAAAACAAGTATCTACATATAAATAAATAATCGAATTAAAAAATTAAACTAAAGATTTTTGTCCTGAAAGTTTGGGCCAAAAACGTGGGCGCACTTTATATGCAGCAAAATACGGTAGCTTGAGAAGCACTGTTGCATGAATTGCTCTAGTGACATTATGTTATGGTCTCCTGAAAAGTATACATTAACTCATTTATCACAGGCCTATGAAGTTTTTATTAGGTAATACTTTCTTGTAACAGGAAATAACTTGCTGCTTCCCTTTTTAAAAGTGTATTTTAAAAACCAGTTTATATTTCCATTTCATTCTTGAAAGATTTTCACTTCGTTAAGTGGGATCGTTAAAAAATGTTAGAAAACTTTAAGCACATCAGTACTTACCTTTAAATTCCTTTTAAAAAGTAATGTTTTACTAATCTTTGGCTGAAGGAAACAGTAGAGAGCAAAATCTCCCTCTCTGCACTTCACATCCAGCAAATTAAAACAAGCCAATCCTATCCGAACACTTCTTCCCCTGGATGTTTCATTAAGTATTGTTTTCTGACCCAAAACCTCCTGCTCTTGAGTTTCGCAAGGCAGTGGCTTTAGGAATGGAAACATACCAGTTGGAAAAGCCAGTTAACCTATTCCCAGACCTAAATCTTGGCAGATGGTGCCAATAGATTAGAGGCCAGTAAACGGCCCGCCTTTATCTCCCTATCCTCCACGCTAATCAATACACAGGTGAGCTTCATTTCCATGCTGCTCTAATACTAGGGAAGAGGTCTACGCTATCGGTCCGCCGATGTCAGTATTGATCCTCCAGGATCAGAAATACACTAGATTAAGGTGGGGTGGGGGGTGGCGCCGACCAGAGGCCCCCTAGGTTCTGTTTAAATGCTGATTCCCATTTTGAGGGATATCTCCGCCCGGTGATTAATCGATCAAAACCGGCAGGAAATTAAGTCTCTCTCACCTGCTCCACCGGAAACTTCAAAAGCCTCGGTCAACCTGGCTTAAGTATCTAGTAATTAGTCCAAGGCACCTCCCACCGCACATTCCTGATTGGGCACAGGAGAGGGATGTGACCGCGCGCGCTCTTACCAGGTTGGGGAATTCCATTTCCTCTCCCTCCCAACCAGTATAAACATTTAGGGGCGGGGCTTCCAGGAGACGGCCCTCCCCAGCTCCGGCCGACACCTCGTTACGTCTCGCGAGAGTTTGTGGGTTTGTGGGCGGGGCCCCATAGGGAAGAGCGCACAAAACTGCTCTTAAGTCATTGCAGATCTACTGCTCCTGTAAACCAGCCACGAGGTTATCGCGAGACCGCCTCAATACCAAGTGAGGAAACTGGGGGAGACGCTGCGGGGAGGGGCGTTGGGCTGTACCGCGCAGCTGCCGTTTCCATTACCTTCCTCCTATGGTTTCCTTCCGGTTCTGGATGCTTCTCTGAGTCTAAGGATTTCCGCTGTCCGTCTACCCTTCCCCCAACCTATGACCCGCCTCCGGCCCCCGCCCTCCCAGTCCAACCTACGATCTGTTTAAAAGAAGGTGCTGTTCTCAAAACAAGGAAACGTGGGTAGCACAGACACTCGGTCCTGGACGTGGGAAGTACGCCGTCTCCCTGCTTCCTTACGTTCGTTCTGTGCTCGCGACGGCGGCGTTGGCGGACTGATACGCGGCGGTGAAGAGGCAGGAGGAGGGGGGAGGGGCGGAGCGTGGCAGCTGGCAGTAGTTCCGTCAGAGCGGACATCTTGTGGCTGTGTCGTGCGCGTGAGCCCCGTAGGGCCGGGGAGGCACCAGCTGCTGCGCGGGGAGGAGGCCGAGGCCGCAGCTCCAGGGAGGCCCCGGCCCCTCAGTACGCGTGGGTGTGGACGGCTAGGGGAAGGGAAGGGAGGTTGGCCCACTGGCCGGCCGGGTAAGAGGGGAAACAGGCCTTGGGTGGCTTGACTAACCAGCCTGTTGGGTGGAGTAGGGTGGGAACGCTTGAGAAGCCGGATCCTCTCCAGTTTAAGGGGGAGGGGGAATGGGCGCGTCCTCGCGCCTAAGCCGGAGCTTCTAGGGCCGCACGGGCGCGTGGTGGCGGTAGCTAGGCCGGCGCGCGCGCGCGCGGGGGCGCGCTGGAAGGCGGAGTGTACGGTGGCGTCAGGGGCGACACAGAATAGCTTTAGCTGCAGGGGCAGCAGCACACATCAAATCTCTCTTCTTTATTTCCTTCCCTTCCCGGGCCGCATCTTTGAATAGAAACCGAAAGAAACCCGGCGTCCGGAGCCTCCTGTTTCCCCCTCCCCCCCAGCCTTTCTTTGCCCTAGTGACGCCAGCATAGCGCCGACTAGGCCCGGGCTCCTCCTCTGCTGGGCTCTGGACCCTGCCCCGCACCCACCCCTTTCTCCTACGCCTCTTCCTCTCCCACCCGGGTCTCTTCCTTTAGAGAGGCCGGGAAGTCAGACTTGTAGCCACCCCTCCGCTCTTCCCGTCACTCGCCCCTCTTCGGGCCGAAGCACGGCATAGAGGCTGTTGGTGGCCTTGCCACGCCACCCCACCCACCCCGGATCCCAGCCGTTTTGAGGGACCTGGATTCATCGGGGTCTCTCCGGGGCCCGTGCGAGTGCTGATCTGCTCCGTTTTTGCAAAAGGCGCCTGTGTCTGGCAGAGCCGGTGTGAGACGAAGAGACAATCCTTCCCTGCCGCCGGGATAATCAAGAGTTTTGTCCGGACCTTTGAGCACAGACCGAGATAGTGAGGAGCCAGACGCAAAGCACAGACTATGGCGCTGAAACGGATTAATAAGGTAACCCTTACAGCCCTAGGGGATGGGGTCGTGGGAGGAAAGGAAGGCCCAGACCCGGAGGAAGCGTGGGGGTGGGGGAAGTATGATTGTGAAAATATCCTTCCTTGGGTCATTCTTCCATTGGGGATGGGGAACTCGTATATACTTGATGAAGAAAGGAGGTTTAAAGCTAGTGGAAAAGAGTTGTGAAGTGAGTGGGTTTCTTGAGTATGTTTCAGTGAAATCGGTGCAAATTCGGGGTTGAGAAGAATGGTTTCAAGCTCCTTGGTACTGCTTCTGAGGGAACAGTCCTGTTTGAGGGTCAGAATTGTGGAGAGATGCGGATGTCATGATGCGTCGTATTCTCGGTGCTTGAAAACTTATTTCAGCTGTAAGATCAAGGTTCTAGGGTGAAGAAAGGTTTGAATTTCAGCGGGGAGAAGATCACAGAAATCCAGCGGGTCCCCGAACTTGACTAGGGGTTGAGGTAGAAGTGTCTTGCCACCCGAGAGAAGTGAATGAGTCTAGTCAAAAACTCTTAATCACTCGGGCAAGTTACACAAGAATAAGTGGGATTGGGAGGAGATGGGCTAACAGCGTTGCCACTTTCTATGGCTCAGGCTTTTCACGCGAGGCTGTTTATCAGAAGCACGCTGGGAACTGATGTAAAAGCCTTCTGGAAGCTCCCTTTCTGTTTTGGCCTGGGGGGGGCGCGGTGGGAGGGGGGACGGGGTGCGAGGGCAATAAGCTAAGGCTAGGAGTGCCTATTTTTGCCTCAGCCCATTTAATAGCACCTTCTGGGAAGATTGTTTTGCTACTTAAAGCGTGGTTTGATACTAACCTGTCGGTCTCAGTTGAAAAAACAAATAGGATATTTCAAGGCTCGGGGTGAGCGGAACCTCCACCTCCGGTGGTTTAGTCTCATTTTCTTGCTCTAACTTCTATCCCGCAGTTTAAGATGGCGGCTGCTTTTACTGGTTCAGGCTCTTTCCGGCATCTCCTTCTGTAATAATATGAAATAATATTCTTTGTTAAATGTTAATTTCTACGTTAGGTTGTACACTGCCCTAAGACCTCCTCCTCAGTACTTAGCTATATTCAAAACTCAGACCGTATTTCCCTTTTTTGTAACTTGCGTATGTGTAGTGTGTTGGTTCTTGCACAATCGAAGAGGGTGGAGTATTTACAGCTAACTTGAAGAAAAAAATGTAATGGAATAAATTCAGCCTTACTAAAACTAGGAGACAGGGAAGGTTGTAGGTTAGGATCTTTAGTTTGATGAGTTACTTTAAAAAGAATTCAACGTGGAAGGAAATGTGAGGTCTTGGCTTTACTAAGATAGACCTAATTCTGCCTAACTTTGCATGTGACTTTGGTGTTTAATTGGCAGAACTGGTCTACTTGAAGATGATGGTTTACTATCTTAAGTTAGAGATACTCTGTGTATTGATGCTTAAGTCGTTGATTTTTGTTTTGGGCCATCTTTGCATTGTCATTGTGGGTTTATGTAAATGTAAACTTGTCTTTGTATATTTGAGAAAATGGAAAAGTAGAGGAAGAAAAATTAGGAATTAAGAATTAAAAAAGATTACTTTAACACCCTTTTCTCTGACCCCTTTGAAGGCCAGCAACACATTGGGGAATCATAGTTACATATTTTACAACATAGTAGAAAATACATACTGTTTATTTAGTGCAAATCAAAACCACTTTAAACTGGGACTCAGATGACTGAAATGTGGAATACCGTCAAATCCATAGCTTTTTATACATGTGGAACAGTACACTTTAAAGGAAGGTCTCATCAATTTTTTTTCTTTTGCAGGTGATAACCAGCTGCTGAGACACCACTTGTAATGATTTAAAAGCTCTAGAAAGGCAATATAATGGTTAAGAATGTGAACTTTGGAGCAGAAATGCTCCAGTTAGAATTCTAGGACTGGGCAAGTTATCTGTGTGCTTCTATAAAATGAATATTTGTTTTATATGAACAATAGATGGTTGAGTGTCTAGTATGTAGCAAGCACTGGGGATGCAATAGTGAGCAAAACAAATTACAGAATTCTAGTTTTCTGAGATTAATGTGTGGCTTTGAACAGGCCCCTGGCACATGACACTCGCAGTATTACTGTTTTAACATCACTTTAATCTTTTGAAATTTTATTGAAGAACTTTCTAGTCTAGTACTCTTTGTTAATACTTGGTTGTCTTGTAAGTATATTGAAGATTTGAGTACTGTGGAAATTTGACGTGATACTTTATATGTTGGAAAAATCAGTGGTGTTTTTGTGATTATTTGTTGTTTTTTTGCTTTTAAATTTAACCTGTAGAAAAGTTTTGATTTGTATGTAGTTTCATCTTCAGAAGTTGCTGTCAGAAGCACACAGTGAAACTTTTTAAAAATCCCAGATCCAAAAAAAGAACTTTAGCAAGGAGACAACTGTTGGGAGAGGGTACACCTGTTCTACAAATATGAGGTCAAATAGGCATTGATGTAATTGTGGTACTTTTTGTGTCATGTACCTGTTTATTTTTAATTCTTTCAGAAACTCTCCAATTCCAATTAAGATGTAATTATTTTTAACGAAGTGCTTATTGTCACACTATCTACCCATTGGTAGTTCCTTTGATCAAGCCTTTGAATTTGTTTTGTTCTAAAGCTTACGTTCTTGCAGTTTTTTGTTTGAATATTTCTTAGACCAAGCAGCCTTATCAGACAGTTTACTCATTGTTTTTGTGTTTTTTTTTCCTATATTTATTTAGACCAGCTGTAATATAGTCTAATGAGGCAATTTATTAAACAACATGAGACTGGGAAGTCCCAAGTTGGTTGATGGTATTTGGGAGCCATAGTAATTTTACTGCTCCCATTAAACAAAATAACTATAGTTCATGTGTTTTGGGAGAGTTTAGAGAAATTCAGTTACATAAAATACAATGTGAACGAAGCCTAAAAGCATAGCTCATGCTTTCAGTATTCACAATGTGTCAGAACTGTTCGAAACGCTTGTGTTAACTCATTTAATTTTATAACAACCCAAGGAAGCAGGTAATATTCCCATTTTGAGATTAGAAATCTTGAGACACAGGTTTAAAAAAACAAACAGGGTCATGTCAGAATTGGGATTAGAACCTAGGCAGTCTGGCTCCACAGGGTGTCCTCTTAATCACTACATTGTCATGTCATCCTTTAAGTTCTTGGTGTTCAAAAAGGTTTTCTTTTGCATGTGTCATTCCATTAATAACTTGGTCTTAGCATCTACTACATACTAAACAGTATTTAGAAACACTGTTTCTAAACCCTTTATGAGTATCAACTCGTTTAATCTTTACAACAACCCTGTGAGATAGATGCTGTTGTTCCATTTTATACATGAGGAAACATGCTCAGAGAGGTTAGGTTACTTGTCTGTAGTCACACAACTAGTAACATTCAAATCAGCATTCCTCAACTCAAACTCTTAAACTCTATGCTATGTTGAACCATTTCATTTCCTGTTTTATAGTTAGGTGAGTGAATGTCATTAGTCTTGCTACTTGAAATAAGCTGTCTCTTCTACTTAGCATTCAAATAGGATTTAACTTTTATTATTAGGTTATAACTTGTGAATTAAGTTTTAAGCTAACATGAGTTTTGAAAGTATGAGTGCATTTCTTTTTGTCTTGTCTCTTAGGAACTGGGAACTGTCATATGTACCAGCTGACCACTTAGGGTTATCTTAAATTCGACCCCAGTGAGCCTCTAGATTGGAAACTGTATCTTACATGTGTTTCTTACAAGATCCTCAAGACTTGTCTGTTGCCAGCTAATTTAATTTGTAGGTCAGTTGTATGACTGAGGGATGCTGATCATATAATGACCTCAACAAAATTATTTAATTTGAATAATGAAGACTGACTTTAGTACTATGTGCTTTGGTTTCATCATGTTCACTTGCATTGTTAATTCTAGTTTTGTTATTTGTATAAAGACAGTTGAAAACTCTTGCTAGCACTAGGGGGAAAACTTAATAGATGTGCCTATTGCTAGTTTGTGTGTTAATTCATGGGTTTAGGTGTCACTGGTTATCTAAGATACAGTTAATTCTTGAGAATTTCTCAAAGCATTTCACCTACAGAAGAGAGTAGGTGCCTAGTACTGAGATTAAAGTGTTCTCAAATTAAATTCTCACATCTTAAACTGGCTTTTGCGTTCTATCATATATGTTATATGTTATATTTATATGTTACAATGTTTAGCAGAGTTTTCGAAAAAACGTAGGTACGCAGATGAGGTCTTATTAGACTTAACTGAGTTTTATGGAGACAAGGCATAATTTTCAAGTTCCCCTTAGGGACATTTCTGGAGCTTCCCTCTGGTTGAGAACCACACACATAGGGAATAATCATTTAATCAATACTTACTGAGGTTTTTCTCTGTTTGGCACAGTAGTCTCAGAGGATAAAAAATAAGGAAGCCTGTCACCACCTGTGAGAATCTTTGCTTTGAGTGGCAGAAATAGCATATAAACACATGAATGGGTGTTTGTACCTCATACAACTTACCTTTTATAGTATTATGTAACAAGTAGGGAAAACATTATTTAAAAGAACGTATAATAGGTGTCTTCATTCACATACCAGATTTACCCATAAAGATAGGTTCTAAATATCTGCATTGCATTACATTTTGTCACTGTTAACAGTGAGGTTTTACTCTGCTAATTATATTTCCCTTTGCCAAAAGAAACCAATGTTTTGGAATTAGCAAAATTCATTTTCATCTTTAAACTGGGAATTTTGTGTTCTTGAGTTGGTTTTGCTACTAGAGCAAAGATTTCATTTAGATACATTTAGTGAGTATTTTATTAGCCAATTTATCCTGTTAGATAAGATTTATTCTCAGAATATTTTATATTTTGCCCAGACATCTGATTTTTATCTCCAACTGTACTTTCATCATAGTCTCGTATTCTTCAGAGACCTCCCACCAACTTTTCATAGTTGAATTTGTCTTGTTTGACCTTTTAGGCCTCAGTTGTAATACACTACTTGGGTACTTTTTCATTTGCAGGATGGTATACTTGTTCACGTTAATCCTAACCTTGTTAAAATTTCATGGCTAATATATAATTGAGTATTTTCAATCACTTCACCACTATTCTTGTTTTTCATATCTATAAAATGCCTTATTTGTTATGGATCAAAGCTTAGAACCTAAATCTTGCTTCTGTCTGTGCCCATTTAGATAACGCTACAAAAGAAGAGCTTTGAATAATCTTAAATAACTTTAATGGTGATCTAAAGAAAGAAAATGTTGGTGTTACTCATTTAAGCCATTCTTTGTAGCTTGTCAAATGAACAAGCATGCTTGTCTCACCTATAATTATAACTAAACAGGAAGTTAGTATCTTGTCAGTGATGTAATGACACATGGTATGCAGCACCTACCCCTTAATCTCTAAATTTTCAGGATTTCTCACAAGAAGTTGGATTCCAAACTAAAAAGATTTTAAAGGAGCTAGTTTTTCCCATTCTTAATTAAGTCTGTAGTTTTACGAAATTGTTCAGATCCCAAAATCTTGCCAAAGTTTTATTCTTTTGAAATAACATCTGGTAACCATAGGTTTCTTAGATGTTTGTTGTTTTCCTTCTTTGCTGTTTGTGTGTGCATGTGGTATGTAGAAATTCCACAACATTAGTTTAAAACTTTTGTTTAGTACATAGTAAACCTGATCTTTATAAGAACAATTAGAGCAGTTATTGTCAATCTGAGTGAACAATTAATTGTCCTGACTTTTGGCCTTTCATTGGTCTAATACATACCCTTGTGTTGCTAGGTCGTAATAGTCCTAAGGGTGATTCCTGCCTCAGAATTTCTTACAAATGCATTATTATGTTTGTTCCCACTTCATGCTTTGATCTCTCCCAGTCCTCAAGGTAGTCTTTTATGTTGCTCAAACAGATTTAAGTTAAAGGCAAGGGCTGCCTTTACAGTACTGATTTGCATGGTCATATGGTTCTTTAAGTCAAGTGGACGTTTTGATAGAAATGGACTTCTGAATAAAATTCAAGAAATTACTTTTCAGTAATGTCATGAGCTCTAAATTTTCCCAAAAGCCATGCTAGGAAGTGATCTATACTACTGCTATCATTATGACGTTTGTGTGATGAAGTACAAGATGGATGACCCATTGGGATAACAAATGATTGTGAAACTTGATAGTGATGTTTACAGCACATAAGGATAGAATCCATAAATGTAGCCTTACCACAGTAATCATCTGAGTTAAAATGTTGCAAGTCTGAAAGAATGATAGAATTTGGACAAACTAGAATATAAGTTATTTAGAGAGTTAGTTTATTAGCAAGAGTGATACTAGAAACTTTGTTTTTTAAAATGCTTGCTTTTGGTGATGTTGATGGCTGTCACTGAAAGTTTAGCAGAATGTTTAAGTGTTATTAGAGGCATTAAGTCTTACTAGAGGCTGATGAAAAACTTGGCTGCTCAAGAGCTTTATTATTCACAAATCCTGTTATTTCCAATTTATACGTTTTTGGAGGCAGGGATCATTGCTTATATTTCCGTATCCCTTCAGGACTTTAATGAGAATAAACAAGGAAAAAATGAAGTATTTAGCACTGTGTTTAGACTTCTAGGTCAGTGTCACAGTTTTCATGTTATACCGCCAACAATCAACTCTCATAGAGACCCTATCTCCCATAATGGTCAAAGCAAGTGTCTTCCTCAAACTAGGTTTTTTCTGGTGAGTCCCCATTCCAGAAGGAACAGTCAGACTCATTACTGTTTAGTCATGTACCTCCCAATGAGAGAACATCCACTGGCTTAAAGTTGTATCTGTTGGTTGCCTTTTAGAGAGATTTGTTTGACTCCTTTTTCTTTGTGTCTGTTTAGGCTTTTAAAGGGAAAGGGAGTATTTCCCAGTGGGGGAAGGCCTGAATTCTCACACTAGCCAGGTGTGTGAGAGGGTTCAGGAGAAGCAATTCAGGGGAAGATCTCAAAAGGAGAACATTTCCCAAAAAGCACACCATGGCATATATATGTCTAACTTCAGGTTTTTTTTATGGCAGTACAGTTTTTAGCATTGTATCCTAATTGCATACCCTTGAATCCATCTTAGTGTCTCTTCAAGGTGAGGGGAACCTATACCAATTACTAGTGTACCAGTCTTCCCTGCCATTATTTTCATACTTCTTTGGTCTTAATAGTTATCTAGAAGCCCACCCAAGTAATGCTGTCCTCCCTGGAGAAGAAGTCAACAGAGTATGAAGATTTTACATGTCTTATGTGTGTGCTGTTCTTTCAGGTCTTTGCCACTGTTCTCTACTAGGAAGCAAAGAGTTAATTTTAAAATTGATTTTTGTTCCTAAAGTACATGAAACTTAGGATCTAAAGTCATTTCATTAGGTGAAAACCAAAGACAAAATTACTTTTGGAAAATTCTTTGAGTAGCTTCATTGGAAATTGATCTCCTCTTGGCAGTAGGACAGATATTTTTCTCATTCGACTTTAATTTAAAGGTCATGTAACTGAAATAGTTAACACTAGATTCACATTGACTGGTAGTAGGGTGCAAACTGAGTAGTTACGGAGAAGCTGGTCCTAAGAAAATGTCAGTTTTCCATATCTTATTCAATCTGAGGCATCTGTTTCTTCAGTGGAATGGAAAGTTAGGTCAGTTTGCCAAATGCTGTATGAATTTCTTTTAAATACATCTTTTGATGCAAGGACACTCTTGAGAAAACAGCCTTTTTCTCAAGACCTATTTCTGGACTAATTTTTCAAGTTGTCTAGTAGATGGACTATTTTGCTCTCCTCCACATACTGAAGGTTAGCATACCCTATAGTTGAACTTAATCTTTTCTTTCCCTTAGTGGAAATAAGGCCTATTTATGGTATAGGTGGTATATGGGTAAAATGTTTTGTATTTGAGATGATGTTTCATGCCCAGGAATTTAGTGGATGTTCTCTCAATTGAATTACTGCTGGAGCTTCCTAATGTAGTTATCTGTCTATCTGTATTGATTATATATTATAGTAGGAATACCTACCAACATGATGGTGAGGAAGGTCTGTGATACCCCACAAGTTAAATGTTTTTTAGGGGCTTGTGGGTCAGTAGTTTATCAGGTTCTTAGAAGTCCTTGTTACAGATAGTGTTAAGAACCCATGTTCTGAATGCTATGTATAGTTTCATATTACAAAATCTGAAAACCTGCGAAACAATGCTATATATTCTTAAGAGATCCATATTTAGTAGTGTATGAAAATGTGGAGAAGTGGCAGGAACCAAATTTGGGATATTCTGTTACCTCTTGGGAAAAGAAAACAATCTGGGAAGTACATGAGATCTTCGGTTATATCTGGAGCATTTCTTAAGTTTGAAGGAAGTACAATAAAAATGTTAAGCTTTACTTAACTACCAAGCTGGATACACAGATACATGGGTACTTTTAGGATATGACTTAATTTTAAAAATTGTAAGAATCACTTCTGGTGTGTTATACTGTTAGGTATGTTGAAAAACCAAAACCTTCTTTGTCTTCTGCTTAAAAACTGTCAGTGACTTCCCATTCCCTCTGGTATCATCTTGGACATGATATTCAAGGTTCCGAAAATGATCCAGCCCTGATTAACTTTTCTGACCACAACTGCTACTCCCATACGGTACCTTGTTGTGTTGCTGGTATACCAAACTACAAGCAAATTTTCACACCCCTGACTTTGAATGAGTTTCTTTACTGGAAATGCTTATCTCTTCTATCAGGACACAACTCAAATGTCACTGTTTTAGAGGCAAGGTTAGTGATAGCTTTTCAGGATTCATGATACAATTGAATGCCTTTATTTTAAACACATAGGTTGTAGAAATGTAATTTTTTTTGTTTTTGCACTGTTCTGCTTTTTATTAGCTCAGTATGTCGGGGGAGGTATTGGTGTGTCTTTTTTTTATCTTTGTTTTCAGGCCTAACATGTTTGACACCAAAAAGGAAGTCTCATATAAATGAATAAATGTTTTGATGGTGAAGCTTTAGCTAATATTACACTTTAAATTTTTGAAATGGTTTTAAATTAACATCTAGTTTCTTTGAATAGATTGAAAGTTAGCTCTTTACTAGACAGGCAGTAGCTCCAGGAACCAGAGAGAGCAAGCTATAATCTCAGGGCCGGAAATTGCCTATCTATATGTCAAACCAGTGTTTTGCTTTCTCCATCACCCAGTGTGGCTTTTTTTTTTTAAATGGTGAATTAAAATACATGGCACATGTATTTTAAAACTAAAATTCAGGGCACATGCCTGCCAACAGCTCTAGGTTACATCCTTATAGGTCCTAATTAGAGAAGGAAGAAGTGTCCTTTTCTAATTTCAGTTTGAAGAATCAGGCAGGTATAATGGACAGGCTGGTAAAATGAAGTCGTGGCTTTGGTTACTTTCCAACTCTTTGAGCTAATTACTAAGGCTAAAGAGACAAATTCTATGATTAGCTCTTAATAAACTGGTTTTTGATGGCTGACAAATCACATTTTATCTTATTGTGCTATAGGCATAATAATAATATGACAATTGTTTGTTATCTTAGAATTGAATGCTGGCTGATACCTGATTTAAAAAACCTGTTTTGATCCTTAAATAACTTCACATAGGTCATTTTTCAATGTTGAATTTAAAGTAGATTTTAGTACATAAATTAACTGGCCTGATTTTTATTTAAATCCTTTATTACTTCAGAGATGACTTGGTCGTGCAAAATAAGGCATTTAGAAATTATCTGAGCAATAAGAGCCTGCAGTTATAGGAGTAAAATGTTGAAATTCAGTGCTTAAGTAACTGAAATTATACCTTAACTCTAAAGGAATGATAATGTCAGCATGTAAAGGTTTATAAATATCAGTGTGCAGAAAAACTGTAAGAAATATTTTAATGTTCTTCATAATTAAAATGTGTAACTTTCAAGTAGGATATTGATGTATTTTAGGTCAGCTTTCGTATTACTGAGCTTTCATTTATAATAAAGTTGTGTTTACATCATTGTAGGGTATTTTGTTATACTAGCCATCATTAAATTGTTTTTTATATAAAAATAACTGCTGGGTGTTTTCTTCAGGCATATTTAGCAAATCCATTTATTCAGAACATAATGTATTCAGTACATAATTTGGGGTAGATCAGTGTGAGAAACTCATTTCGATAATAACTGAATTCCAAGTTCTTACTGGATATTTTTAGGTTGAACTACGTGAAATTGCAGTTTTTGTAGTTCAAATATGGCCGAATATTAGTAATTTTTTACAACTCAAGCTAATAACAAGGTTTCTCTAAAACCCCATTAACAGATATTCCTTGAATTGCTGACCTTGTGTTATTAATCTATAACATCTCATGGCAGTGTAATTGTTAGATGGCTGCATCATAGACAGCTAAGCATAAAGATTCAGCACATAGGTGAAAAATTTATATGGGCTAAGACTTTAATATGTAGCCTGTTTATGGATCAATTTTGCTTTTTAATAAATAAATTATTTGAGTGTCTACCCAGAAAATTTTGCCATAGGGATGGGTGGTATGCAAGTGGTATGATTGTATAGTACCATCATATGCCAGGTTTTGTGCCAAAGAGCTTTAACTCATTCATTTTTCTCAAAACTTCCATGCAAATAGACATTTGTAAAGATGATGAAATAAAGAAATAGTGGGTCTAAGTTGGATTAAAAGTCAGATTTCAGAGTGATACAATATCCAAGGAATATATACTCAGTGTCCTTATTTCAGGGTAATACATTGGGCATTTGAATTATATATGTAAGTTTGTATTTGGCTTTTAGTAGCATTCTTGAAAATTCACATCTTTATCTTTTGTGGGAAAGAGGGATGGTTTGGAATCAGGTAAGTTTTTAACCTTGAAGTAAACTTCTTACGTTCCTTATGGGAACGTAAAGAGGAAATTGGACTGCATAAACTAGCTTCTGGTTCCTCTCTTCTTTTCGGTGGGCTAGTTACTCAATAGAACTTGCTGTGTAAAATTTTGGAGCATAGGAAAATTCTATGTTCATGTAAGACTATGGGATGATGTTAAAGTAGATTGCCATTATAAAGAAGTGGTGGATCATGGAATGCAAATAATCATTGTGTAAGACTTGATCTAGCCTGTGAAACAGTTGTTTGATCAGTAATGGATAATTGATTAAATCAAGTTGCCAGTACTTTTTTGCTCACATATTTCAGAATCAATTAATATTTTGTAAGGTTTTTATTTTAAACATACATGATTTCTTTTAATGCATTGTTTAACTCTGAGATAAGAGTTCTTGTTAATTCCTGCTGATCAGAATCAGAAGTATTTGGCATAAATTTTCTCCTATTAACTATGTTAAACACAAGAGGGTATATTTATGTAGTAAGCATATAGGTCTGATCTGATCTTACATCATCCTCACATTTTGAGTCCTGGGATCTCTGACTGTCTTGATAACCTTTATAAGTAGTCGTGGTAGGAGTTTCAGAGGCAAATTGGCAGAGTGTATCGGAACAATTTTTTTCCAGTTTTCTTGAGATACTGTTGACATATAACATCAGTTTTTGATGTAAACATACTAATTTGATCTGTGCATATTGTGAAATGATTACCACAAAAATGGTTCTTCACTGATTATTATTATTATTTTATTATTATTTTAATGGAGTGAATCCAGGCTGGTCACTACAGAACAACTGGCCATTTTCTGAAGTGCAATTCGATCATATGATAAATGCAAGAATTGCTGTAGTTATTTTCCTGCAGTGTTGTATAGTCCCTGAATGTTCTTAGAAGCCCATTATGTCTCGTGGGTCTATAAACTTCTGTAGGGATTTAGATATAGATATGTAGGTATGTTATCTTAAGTGTATTTCTAAAAACTTGGTAAAGAAACAACTTTATTTTCTTACTAGATAATCCGTATTTGTTATGCACAAGTCATGGAAGGGCTAGGTACATCTTTTTTTGTAAATATAAGGTCAGACGGTGTTGTGGAAACTGTATGGTAGTTGCTAAGAGAAGACTTCTACCTAAAGAGATAGGTACTTCTAGAGATGTGATTTTACTCAGTATTGAGTAAAAGACAAGGTTGAGCGGAGGCAATAAGATCAAACTAAAAAGGGTACCTGTCTAGCCCCCTGAGAAATTTTTCAAGTGGAAGATGAGGTCCATGGTTGCTTTGGTTCAGAAAGAAGAGGATTTAAGACGGTAAAAATGAGGACCTCTCAGATGGTCTGCAAGTTGAGCAAATGATACAGATCTTGAGAACTGTCTTTTGTAAGTTTTTAAGCTATGAAAATATGCGATTACAATGTTTTTTTATATATAAGAGGACAGCTGTTTGTTCATGTAATAAACATTTTCATATTGATGTGTATATATACTTTTGTGAACCCTAGCCAAGATGGATTGTCTTAGGTAAAAATAACTATACCTACCATATCCCAGCATCTGGATTAGGTTTACTTAAATGTTTTCTTCTTCTAATAGAGTGTATTATTTATGTGAATAGTGATTGTGTGTCCTTAAGAGAATGAGGCGAAAATGAATTGAAAGCAGACTCTCTTTACTTACTGTTTTCTGCCTTGGTGTAGGAACTTAGTGATTTGGCCCGTGACCCTCCAGCACAATGTTCTGCAGGTCCAGTTGGGGATGATAGTAAGTAACTTTCAAGTTGATTTTTATGGCTGATTTCATAAAAGCTTGTACATTTTTAGATAATAATAAGAGTTTTTCTTTTTTTAGTGTTTCATTGGCAAGCCACAATTATGGGACCTGTAAGTATTAAGAATTTAAAATCTTTTGCTTTCAATAAAAAATTTAGCATCTATCTAGTGGTTATTTTTAATTTAGTCTTTAGGTTTCTTTTATTACATCATAATTCTGTTTTGGATATGCCGTAGTTGTACTTTCCTTCTGAAAGAAGAGAGTAATTTAATGAATTGTTCATTTGTTATACATACTGTGTTTGTCCCTGTTTTCTAGAGTATAGCATCTCCTGCCTACCATATATCTCTTCACATCAATCTACTTTTCCTTCATAGCAATATAAAGCATTGTCACAGAGCTTCATATTGTTTATGAAGCCATTTAATTTACTGGCTCTACCATGGTGTTATTTAAAGATCCTCCTCTTTTTTGGTAACTGCCCCAAATCTAGCTTTAATTGTGTTATTTTGATATTGGAATTTTTTTTTTTTCTGGAACTTTAGTTTTATACAAAATTTGAGTATCTTTAGGTAGAAAGTGATATTTTGAATACAGCAAAATTCCTTTCTATCCTGGGTAGATAAGAAACTGTATATGCTGGATAATTGAATATTCAGAATTATGGATACCATCTAAGAATTTCACAGAATTAGAACGCAGTAAAACATCCTGGGGTAAGACTGTATCTTGCACAATACTTAACTTTTTTGACTTAAAAGGCACTTTCAGATTTCATGCTAAGTTGCATGTGCATCTTACTGAATGTTCTGCTTTCTTCATTTTTTAATGGTTTTAATTTCAACATAAATGACAATAATGTATTAGGGGGAGTAGCGGTCATTAAGTAGACGTTTATAATTCTAAAAGGAGAAATACCCTTGGAAAAGTTGGATCAGCAATTGTTTGTTCAACAGTTTTGATTTCAACATTTTTAATCCTTTTTTCTATCTCAACTAATGTGAGCCCCTGCCATGTGCAGCCATGAGGGATACTAATGAACATAATAGATATGATCCCTCTCAATCTTTAGGAAACTTAAAATATCCTGGGAGGCAGACAATTAAAATATGGAAACTAAATAATATATATAAAATGCTTAATAGAAGGAATTTGTGGGAAACAAGCAGGGATGATTTAGAGTGATTATGAAATGTTATGACCTAGAGGTGGGAAGATTATGAAACATTAAATCAAATTTAGAGGAGAAGGTGGTATATTTAGCTTAATAATGTGAAGTATATGTAGATTCCAATAAAAACTATGAAGTCAGGATTATTCATTTTCAGTCTCAAGGACTTTTTGTTTTTTGTTTTTTTGTGGGTTTGTTTTGTTTTGGGAGTTTTTTTGTTTTTTGCTTAAATTTTATTTTGCTTTTAAACTCCTGCTTTTTCTAATTGGTAACAGATTATTTTTAATAACACATGAATTAACTAGTGGCTTTACCCACTTTGGTCCATGAAGTGTTTTAAAATTCGGCAATGTTTTTATTCAAAAAAAAAAAAAACCCCAACTAGGCCCTCTCATTCTCACAAGCAGTAGTAGCTTGGGATAGAGTAGGTGCTTCCCTTTTTTGGATGGGGTCTGTCATAGTTTCTACCAGATCTTCATTTTGCCTACCTAGAATCTGTAGGCACTTAAAATTGCATCTTCTAGAATTTTTCCATTATAGATCACTAATTTTCAAAGCAAAGAATTCAATAAAATGCCTTATTATATTTGTACAAATGAAACTCATTTTTTGATCTAGTGGGTGCTTTAACATAGTCTCATTATAAAAATTAGTCGTCCGTACTCAAAAAAGAGTTGGTAATCAAGACTTCCAGCTGGATGGTGTGCATAACAAACCAACTCTTAAAACCATGTGAAGTTTTCTGCTGGACTTTTGAGGCTTCACTTTACTGAACTGTTGTTAAGGTGTATGCCTACAGTGAAATGAAAGTGAAATGAAAATGAAATATAAATGAGTAGTTTATACTAGTAATTTTCCGGAGAATAGAAGATAAAAAATTGCTTATCCTGACAATTTTTTTTTAGCTGTTTACTTAATTTGCTTTTATTTGTCAAAATGTTTTTTATTTCATATACCTTTCAGATTATGGCTTTTAATATATTTTAATGACTAACAGTTTTCTCTTAAAAAGAAAAAATTCGATTTTTAGAACTATTTAAATATTTCCTGATTAACAAAAACAAGAAATACATTTATTTATACCACAACTGCAATTTTGCTTTGCTGCATTATTCCTTGAAATGTACTTATTTTCGAAAGAGGTGTATAATTTCTCGGTGTATAATTTCAGAGAGGATTCAAAGGTTATAAAAACTCATACAAAATACCAATCTTGTGCTCTTTATAAGTAAGCATCTAAGTTCAGATGCTGACTTGTAAATAGTTAATGATTACTGTTACAATGTAGTCAGTGAAACATCTCGTGGTATTATTTTGACTTTTAATTGCACCTTTGTGTCAAAACATCACAGTTTGACTAGGAAAATATTACTTTATTTTGTTAGTATGCTATCCTATGTGGGATGCAGATATGACCCAAAACAACAGAGCCAGTGGGGTAATAACAGCTAATTGCGGATTTGGTGGAATAACAAATGATAGCAAAATTGTTTTTGGTTTTGCTTTGGAGTAGTATGTCCTTAGGCCAGTGAGAGTGATGACTGCCACAAAACTAAAGATTCCTGACTTTCTAAGGAATAGAGCGTCTAATTTAAGTTTTAATAAGAGAAAACTATGGAATTTTAGTGAATTACAGTCAGGAAATGCTCTTGGTTAAAAATTAGGCAAAAATACTTGGTTCTAATAATTATATGCTGGCTTATTCTTTTTAAAGGTAAGATACTTTGGAAGCATAAATACCATAAAAACAAAACCTTTGAAAGAATTGAGAACATTGCTAGTTATGTGGTTTTTAAACTTTGGTTGGCTTTTCAGTACTATATTAAGGGCAATTTCTATTAAGAATTGATGCATTGAAGAGAAATTCCTTACCTATTCTTAATATTTACATGCTTGATTTTTCTTTAATAACTGGAAATGAAGCTGGCAGAAAGAAATACTTTGAAATTATTTGGAGAACCACACTGACTTCTAATCTATGATATAGCCATAGAAGAAAGTATAGGCATACCTCAGAGATATTGTGGGTTCAGTTCCACATCACCTCAGTAATGCTGGTATCACAGAGTGAGTTGTATTCTTTCTGTTGGTAAGAGGTTTTGGCTTCAATTTGTTTTTTTGTTGTTTTTGTTTAAGTGTAGTAAAATGAGGTATGCCTGTACCATAACTGAATAATGTAACCTTTGACAGCCTGAGTGGAATCAGCTAAAAAAAAAAACATCTAAAATTAAAAAATTGGTTTGTTGGTATTTTATTGGTCCATAAGCATTATTTCTTCCATTTATGTTAAGAGTATTATGTTATTTCCTGCAAAGTCTAATGATACATAAAAACTCTTCTCCTTAAGTACTTTACTCTTTAAGAAGCTTTGTAGTCTAGTGGAAGAGAGAAAAGTAAGAAAAGATGTGTGTTAAAATATGTACGTACAGAGGTATAAGAGAAGGGTAGCCAGCAGATTGGACTGAAGGGAAGGCTATATGTATGGTCTGGCAGATAAAGAATATTTCAACCAGTGGAAAAAAGAAAATATGAAACATAATTATTTTATGTGAAGCAATGAGAGAATATTTTGGTGGAAAATAGAACTAATTAGAATGGTGGGAAACCAGAACATAAAACATTCAGAGTGCTTAGGAGTTTGAACTTTATCTTAAAAGCTATGCTAGATTTCAAGGAGGGGAATAATTTGTGTCTTAAAGAGTAGTGGTAGGGTGTGGGACAAATTAGAGGGAAAAGCCCGAGTGAAGGCAGGAATACCAGTAGCAAGTCATTGCCATAATGGTAGACAAAAGGTAAAGTAGTCCTCCCTTTTCCATGGGAGGATATCTTCTAAGACAAACCCCCAGTAGATGCCTGGAGTCATGGATAGTGCCCTACCATACACATGCATGCATACATACACATGTGTATATATGTAATATGTACACACACTGGGGTTTTTTTCTATACATACGTATCTGTGATAAAGTTTAATTTATAACTTAGGCACAGTAAGATTAGAACAATAACAAAATAGAGTATAACAGTATATTGTAGAAAAGTTATTTGAATTGTGGACTTCGTTAAAATATCTTACTGTTCTGTGTACCTTTTCATGTAGAAGTGAATGCTTTTTTTTTGCTTTTCTTTGGCCTACCCAAATTGCAGCATCCCTACTTTTGCCCCTTGGGGTCATTAATAAGTAAAATAAGGGTTACTTAAACAGAGGTGCTGTGATACTGTGATCTGATACCAATGGACTAATGGACATGGAACATACACAGTCTAGGTATGCTGGACAGAGGAATGATTCTGACTGTGGGTAACAAACTGCAGAACTGAAATCACAAGGGAGGAACTATGGTAGTTAATATCTTGAGCTAAGTAACAGTGGCAGTGGGTATAAAGGGGAGAGTAGGATAGATAAATTCAAGATTTTAAGGATTGTTAAGATTCAGTAAGTACTATGAAGAGATAAGATAGTCGATGATGAGATGAGGTCCCGATTTCAGGCCTTAGGATTGTGATTGGAGTTTTGGACACGAGATATCCAAGTAGAAGTACTTGTAGGCATTTGAATATATGTCCTGCAATGAATAGCTGCTACATTAGAGAAAGACTCAAGAGTTATCAAAAATAAGTATGGGTCAGGAGATAAAAAGAAGATGAATCTGTGTGGATATTAACATTGTAGGGTTGCCATAGTGCAAGATTACTGACCCTGAGAAGGAGCAGCATGGAGCAAAACTAGGGTAGAAGGTTTTGAAAGAAGAAACCCAATAATAAGCTTTGGATTTCTAAGATTTCGGTCAATTTACCAGTAAAAGTATTCCTTTTTGTTTTTCTTCGTTGTATTTTCTGTTTGCTCACAATTTATGTTAAATTTGATGTACAGCCTCAGATTTTTAGGTGGCATAGTTTAATTACCTCTGCATCATGTGGCTTTACCAGTTATTCCTCTTTGCTTTGGTGGAATTTTAGTGTTAAATTGTAACCTTGAATATTTTTATTTTATAAATTATTTTTTTGAATTGAAATGAAATGAATTTTGGCTTTGCCTAAATCTTATTAGGTAACCTTTATTCAGAAGCAGTCAGATGTAGCACTTGACTGTATGAAACTTGGAATGAAAGCGTAAACAACTTTTGGACTTGGGTTTTATAAAAAAAAAATTTAGGATTTTTAAAAAATTGTTAACTGTATGCAGTACAGACACATTTTCAGCATTACCTTGTTACAAAAGTATGTTATTTGAACCATTTATTCCTAGTTAATATAGCCATATTAGCAAAGATATGTTAATCTAATAAATTCATTTTAGTTTCTGATGTTTTGCATTGATTTTTTTCTATACTTCTCAGATGCTGTTTTGCAGTCTTAGTTTTTGCAATTAAAATTTTGTAAAAATATTAAAAGGAGAGAGTTTGGTGTAGGGAGGACTAACTTTAAATTGTAGTTCTTTTATTTTTTAAATGTATGTTTCTTTGAATGGTTCTTCATCAGTAACTTGACCTTTTTTAAATAGGTATACCCTGTTCATTTTTCATTATCTGTAACATTTCATTTCATATTTCTACCAGACTCTAAGTCTATCAATATTAAGGAATTTTTATGTCCCTTATATATAGAAGAGGTGGATTTGAGTAGTATTTTAACTATTTAACAGAGTTCTTGGGGTTAAATGAGGTACATTAAAGTGTCAGAACTGTAAAAGTTTTTACTTAGCCTAACACCCAGAAAGTGGAATTCTGAAAAGGTACTCTTAGCTCTATATGCATACTCTAGTGGAGTGGGGTGGATGTTGGTAATATAATTCAGTCACTCTACATTTTAACATACATCTTTGCCTGTCCGGGGGTCATAAAACAATTTTGTATTTTCTTTTACCTTAAAATCATTGATTAGGTCACTAACTTGTGTCATCACTATTTAATTGGTGTTGATTAGCGTTTTTTGTAAGACCTGGGTGTAACTCTTGGTTCTGTGATAACATCATTTATACACCTGACTAAATTAATTACTTAAGCTCCATTTTATTCATCCCTAAAACAGGGACAGTGTTATCTTTTTCTTGGTATTGATTAAATTAATGTAAAAGTCTAGCAAGTAGTTTCACTCAAATGTCGCTTCATACTGAAATGGTATGCAATATTTATTTGCCAAGGGAGTTCTTCATAATCAAGTTATATAATAAGCAAAACAGCAAAGGAGAAAGAATACTGCTGTAGCATGAAATTTTGTTTTCTGTTAAAATGGAAACATGAACGTTTCACATTATTTTCCAAATCTAGTAATCCTGTGTATTGATTTGTTTTGGAGAATTCAATATACTTTTGAAGAAAAAACTTCCATGGTTTCAAATAAAGAGTTTGAGGGCCAATTGAGCATCAAACTATTTAAAAAGCAGTTTGTTTCTGTTCTGCTTCTGTTGAAGGTAGTTGTATGTTACCTATGATAGCTAATATTTTGGTTTGCCAGTGGCCAGAATAGTACAAAGCCATCTGCGTATGTTTGACAATCATTCTACAAACATAAGAATTTATTTCCAAATTATAGTTTGTTAAAATATATTATTATGTAGACTTTATTGCTAAGTGTACTTTTCCTTTGTGAGAATAAAGACCTAGAACCCTTGCGTTCTGCATAATTTTTAAAATACTTTTGGTGATTTACGTAAAATGGGATCTAAATAATTTAGGGTTCATTGTTCTATAGTAAATTGTGATTGTTTTTCCATTAATGTGAACTGAATTTTAGATAATCTAGCCTTTTTTGCTGTGTAAATAGGTGATTTGTTTCATATGAGAGAAATGCTTAGAAAATAGAATTGTTATATATGGATTATTTAGCAATAATATTTTAAATATCACTTAAGCATATTTTTCTTTCCACAGAACGACAGCCCATATCAAGGCGGCGTATTCTTTTTGACAATTCATTTTCCTACAGACTACCCCTTCAAACCACCTAAGGTAAGTTTTTTTCCCCAAAAATCTGTTAGTATAGATGTATGCTTTACTTCAGAGTAATAAAGCGTTTGTAGAAATAGGGAACACACAGACAACTGTCAGAGAGGAGAAGGGTTGAGGGGCTGAGTGAAAAAGGTGATGAAAGGATTGGGGGAGAGGAAGCAGATTACCAGAGGGAAAGGGGAGTGGGGGAGGTAGAAAAGGGTAAAGGGAGGGTAAACGATGATGGAAGGAGGCTCAGCTTGGGGTGGTGAACACACAATGCAGGGTACAGATGATGTGTTACAGAATTGTACACCCGAAACCTATATAATTTTATTAACTACTGTCATTTTAATATTTCAATAAAAAGGAAAAGAGATATTAAGGTTCTGCATAATTAAGGCTAAATTGGTGTGTGTGTATATAATAGATAAGAGTAAATGAGGCTGAATGTATATTGAATTGAATCACTGAAATAGAATTCTGACTGTTAATCTTTAGTTAAAAAACAACTAGACCTGGATGTGAACTTTGTAAATGGAGATAAGAATTGCCTTATTTTCAATGTTGTAAGTTTTGAATATACTGTGTGGGATTTTTTCCCCCTTCTTTACACAGAATTATATTTACACAGAATTTGTATTACTAACCCTGGTGTTTTGTTAAAGATTTCTAGTGCTTAACTTCACTATACATTTTCATATATTACTACAACTTACACTGTGGTTGTGTTGGAGTTGAGACAACCTATAATCATTTTGGGATTTGAGTTTGCATACATAACAATAAATCAAAACATTGATTTACTTAATGCTCTGAAGTGGACTGGTTTACAGGTATCAAAACATGGTCCTTGGCTTTTCAAGGCATTTGGCACAAATTCAACCTATGTGAATAAAGTATAGGAGATAATGTAGGTGTAGAACATTGGCTCTTAACTATGACCATCATCTTCATCTTAGGGGTGCAATATGACATTTACTTTAAATACAATATTCAGGGGTACACACTGTATTTTACATACAGTGGAAATGCAAACAAATATATACTTTTGCAACTTGGTATCTTAAATGAGCTGGTCTATAAATTCTGTTACAATTAGCAATTCCTTTTTTAATAAATGTTAAAATTAAAAGAGGGTCAAAGTTAACCTTCAGAGCATCCCACCATGTCATTGAGAATGACTTCTTTGCCCCCAAAAGTTGTATTTTTCATTTTAATTTTAATAAGAGGGAGCCCCTGAGGGATCTTGGTCAGAATATAAAAACTGATCTCTATAATTTTTGGTCTTTTTATGTATATAAATTAGGTTTTAGGCATTTGATTTTCTGTAATTGTGACAATATTTTAAGTCTTGCTAAAAATATTCTTAAGTTTAGGATGCTTATTTTTGTTCGGGAAAATACCTAAAGTTTTATGTTTTTGTTTAATTTTAGGTTGCATTTACAACAAGAATTTATCATCCAAATATTAACAGTAATGGCAGCATTTGTCTCGATATTCTAAGATCACAGTGGTCTCCTGCTTTAACTATTTCTAAAGGTAAAATATTTTTAAAGGAGTAGTCTTCGAATTGCTCTGATTTTCTATAGTTAAAGGAGTTTCCATTGTGGGGCTATTTGTCTGAATCCTTAGTATGCCAACTTTTTGGTAGGAGGTAGGAATAATGAGTTATATAATCTTTGCTCTTCTTAGCAGTATTGATTGAAGAGATTTTGTGGGATGAAGTTAAAATTCAAATTAGAGTGTTGGAGCATTATTTGCAAATAATAAAAGCAAAGTTTATTTTCCATTGATTCCTGCAGTAGTTTCCCATCTCAAGCTACTTGCACTTCTCACTTGATTACTTATTGTCTTAACTAAAATGGTATACCTAAATTTAAAGGGCACTTTTATATCTTGAGATTTCCATTGCAGGACAGTTTTGTTTTTGCATTTGTTTGTTTATTTGTTTGTTTTTCCAATAAAAAGCATTTTGAAAGAAGCCTTTAGTTAGCCTTTAAAAAAAAAACTTTTAGGAAAGTATTCTGTGAACACAGGAGGTTGTTCCTACTTAATAACAGTCTGAAAATGAGAGAATCCTCTTGGAAGTCTATCTAGATTAATTCTGGCTTCTACTTTTAATAGGGATTTATTGTATGTCATCTTAATAAGTTGCCCAGTCTCCATATGAATATCCCAGATGGAGATAGAGTATTTCTCTCACCTATTTGAATGACTCTGGTGCCTTTTATGTCACTTTTACCCCACAGATAAAATCACATATCACAAAACTACTTAATGGGAAGGGAGTCTGCCTTCAGTAATTTTCAGTTTCTGGTATTGGCTTAGCATTACTTAGGTTCATATGTTTGTACAGTGCATTTGAATCTCTTTAAGGAGTGGTAGGTATAGCATTTCTCAAACTTAAAACTAGAATCACTTTTAGTGGAGAGAAAAATAATTTGAGTTAATGCTGCCATAATTTTTTTCAAGTATGACATAATTTTAGACCTATTTTCACATCTTGGATACATTTCCATTTTCTTTCAAATTAGGTTCTCTTACCACCAGATACCTGGTATTATAAATACCTTAAATACTAGTTTTCCAGTTTATATCTGTGCCCCTGCCCCTGCACTTGAATGTCAAGTTACATTTTCTGTAGTATATAACATTAATGCTTTTTCACACAACAGCCATTTAAAATGAATTAGATAGGGTATTGAAAGCTCAGTTAGTAATAGAGCCTGGAGTTGTTTGATTTAGCCAATACTCTTGGGTATATGGTCTCTGCCTTATAAATTCAAGGGGACAAAACATAGTTTTGTGAAACCTCTCTGGGAGTAGGACAGAGACTGGATATCTTATTATGCTGATTAGCTAAGAATAAAATGGTATGGATGTTTCCAAATATTCTTACTCCAGTTATTTTCCCCCCTGAGAGTACCGAGAAACTCCAGTGACTTACATTCTAATGCCACTCAATTATTTTTAAAGATAACAAACTAATATGCCATTATTTGACTATACTGGAACCCCTGAGTTTGGCAGTTTCTATAACTAGTACTAAACTTGATGGCAACAAAGCTCTATTTTTAGCATTTATTTACCAGGAGCTTGTCTCCTGTGAAGCAAAATATCTGTAAATCTTTTATGTCATTGAGATGAAGACGTAAACTAATAAAAATATTTTGAGGATTGAGGTTTATAATTTCATACTATTGTGGTCAGAAAAGATGCTTCATAAAATTTCAGTCTTGAATTTATTGAGACTTGTTTTATGGCCTAAAATATATCAGGAATGTTCTATGTGCACTTGAAATGTATGTTCTGCAGTTTTTGGATTAAATGTTCTTAAATTATCTAGTTGACATTTCAGGCCATCATTTTCTTAATGATTTTTCCATCTGGATGATCTGTCCATTGATTTAAATGGGTATAATAGTGTTTTAAATACACTTTTCTTTATCCAGATTCCTGATGATGGTTACCATTTGTTTTCTTGCAGTTCTTTTATCCATTTGTTCACTGCTATGTGATCCAAACCCAGATGACCCCCTAGTGCCAGAGATTGCACGGATCTATAAAACAGACAGAGATAAGTAAGTATGTAGTAGTTTAAGAAAATAATATAAAGTTTTTTTCTTAGTGAGTTAGGTTTATACTCTGCTCTTTAGTGGTAATGCCAAGAAGCCTTGATGCTTATTTTTGGTAAGATGATACAGATCTGTAGGTTTTAGTTTGTGACAGTGAATAGCCCTCTTAAAATGTTTTGTTTTTCTAACCTGTTCTATACTTTGTCATTTGAATTATTAAGCTTTGGGAAGAAAGCAACTCTTCATCCTAATTGTTTTTGACAAAAATATTGGTACTATTGTAAAAATTTCATCTAAATTTCTCAGATATTTGAATTATTTTTATGTACAGCCTCACCATTATACTTTTTGTATTATCATTAATGCGAAGTATACTTGTTCAATTAGGTACAATAGGTTAGCAAGAGAGTGGACAGAGAAATACGCTATGTTGTAGGGTAAGAGGATCTGCACTCTATGGTGCGCTTATTCATGGTACTGCCAGCACTTGAGTGCTGCATGCTCGAAGGCACTGTATTGTATTAACTAACAAAAGGTAACCAAATGTGGCAGTTTTCTGAAAACTGTTTAACTGCTTGATCTGTTTAGCGTGAAAGCATACCCAGTAGTTATTATTGCTTGAGAGTATTTTTGCATGACATAGCAGTTATATAGCACTAGTAAGAAATGGAAATTTAGTATCTTTCAAAACTCCAAGGCTTTTATTAAATTTTAATTTTAAATTTGTTATTTTTAAACTTTATACCAATACTATATGGAATGTGGTGATGTAGTTCAAATTTGCCAAGATAATGTAAGGGGAAAACTTTTGTAATTGAGCCTAAGCATCTAAACTAAATCTTCATTACTGACATGCATGCATTGGTGTCAGCTCTACTTTGTGGCTCCCTGTATGCTACATCATTTTAAAGTGCTGGCGTTTTGAGAGGGTATCCATAAAGGTAACCATGAATTGGTAGAAAGAAATTTAAGTTGAGAAAAGTGGTTGAACCCTTTTTAGTTCTTGGTTTGAAATGAAGTTATTTAATACTTCATAAAGTTCGAACCATAAATACCGGAAAGTTCTTCTGTGCCCTTGTATATTCATTTCTTACAGTTATCATTACATTTTTTGTTGTTGTTGGTAAGTAAGACTATGGCATGGGTGTAAAAGGGAGAGATGATGGCATTTACCAATTTTAGTGATCCTCCTCAATAGTAAATAACCTTGCTTGTGTGTGAATTACCTGTTGATCTTTTTAAGCAAAGATGCTTCTAGTAATACTCCTACAGATTCCCATTCATCAGATCTCAAGAGTGGGGCTTGTTATCTCCAATCAACACACTATTTAAAAATGACGCGTGTTTCTAATGAATCATACCTCACATACCCACCTCCTCTTCAAAACTGTTCTTTTACCATACTCCCCCAATGTTTTCTTAATCTTCTGCCAGTGCCAATCTCAAAGGCGTTTTCTTTTCTGGTATTACCCAGGGTCAAGTAAAGTCTAGGATTCGGGTAAAATGGTTTAGTTAACAGTTCTGGCTTTGATGGAAATTTCTATACATGCACAGAATGTGTACTGTTCTAACATAACTCCATGATGAACTGGAAAATAATTTTTTAAGTGTTAAAATTTATTGGAATGGATACTAGTTATAGATTTTTTAAGAACATTAGCTCAAAGATAAAAGGTCTTTGATTTTTGTTAGCCTTCCCAATGTCAGTGCCACTTTATTTTGTTTGGTAAAATACTACTTATAGAGGGGGGCATTTTGGGGGTTGGGGATCATGAGGTTGTCATTTTCCACAATGCTTTGAGTGCCAGTATTAATTCTCCCAGTTAGCTTTATTCCAACTATAACCATTAGATGATTCCACAACAAGTCTGGAGGTAAAACAGAAGTTTTTCCCCTTTTAAGTATTTTTTCTTTTAACTTTTAAAATAACATATTCTTTATTTACAGGTACAACAGAATATCTCGGGAATGGACTCAGAAGTATGCCATGTGATGCTACCTTAAAGTCAGAATAACCTGCATTATAGCTGGAATAAACTTTAAATTACTGTTCCTTTTTTGATTTTCTTATCCGGCTGCTCCCCTATCAGACCTCATCTTTTTTAATTTTATTTTTTGTTTACCTCCCTCCATTCATTCACATGCTCATCTGAGAAGACTTAAGTTCTTCCAGCTTTGGACAATAACTGCTTTTAGAAACTGTAAAGTAGTTACAAGAGAACAGTTGCCCAAGATTCAGAATTTTTTAAAAAATGGAGCATGTGTATTATGTGGCCAATGTCTTCACTCTAACTTGGTTATGAGACTAAACCATTCCTCACTGCTCTAACATGCTGAAGAAATCATCTGAGGGGGAGGGAGATGGATGCTCAGTTGTCGCATCAAAGGAAGCAGCATTGTTGTAGCAGCATCCATTCTTGTATAAGCCTTCCACTGTTAGAGATCTGAGGTTACATGATATACTTTATGCTCATAACTGATGTGGCTGGAGAATTGGTATTGAATTTATAGCATCAGCAGAACAGAAAATGTGATGTATTTTATGCATGTCAATAAAGGAATGACCTGTTCTTGTTCTACAGAGAATGGAAATTGGAAGTCAAACACCCTTTGTATTCCAAAATAGGGTCTCAAACATTTTGTAATTTTCATTTAAATTGTTAGGAGGCTTGGAGCTATTAGTTAATCTATCTTCCAATACACTGTTTAATATAGCACTGAATAAATGATGCAAGTTGTCAATGGATGAGTGATCAACTAATAGCTCTGCTAGTAATTGATTTATTTTTCTTCAATAAAGTTGCATAAACCAATGAGTTAGCCGCCTGGATTAATCAGTATGGGAAACAATCTTTTGTAAATGCAAAACTGTTTTTGTATATACTGTTGGGATTTCCTTCATTGTTTGACATCAGATGATGATGTAAAGTTCAAAAGAGTGAATATTTTACCATGTTCAGTTAAAAGTGCACAGTCTGTTACAGGTTGACACATTGATTGACCTGATTTATGCAGAATTAATAAGCTATTCGGCCAGTGTAGCTTTAGTATGCTGCACATGATACCGGCAACCCTGTAGTTCATAGATGGACTTGGGACCCAGCAGTTTTTGGACATGTATATGGAGTTTAGGAAATTTATTTTCCAGGTGCAACCCCCATCGAACTAAATTTTTTCTTTATCTTGTACACTTGACAGCTAAAAAACCATAACATGGGAGTAATAATGGGTTTAAATTTACAAAATAAAGTACTGTTTTGGTGTGGGAGTTGTCATGAGGCTGTGTTAAGTAACTTTTAACTATGTGGGATATTGACTATCCATTGAAATGGATTTGTTCAGCCATTTACATTAATGAGCATTTAAATGCAACAGATATCATTTCAGGTGACTTAACATGAATGAATAAAAGTCAATGCTATTGGATAATTTTTTGTTTGACAAGTGCTATGTGTGCCACTAATTTCTGTAGTAACAAGGGCATTATCATTCTTCACCCTTCCTAATTCTCACCATACAGTTTTACTTCTTTTTTCCTAGTTATTTTGATTTGTCCATTGCTTTCCTAAAATCCTGTATTCAATTTGTAGCACGTCTGTGACTTTTCTCCATTTCCACATTTTTGCACTGCTTACCTTATGTGCAATCTTACTCCTTGTCTGCACAGATGTGGAAAGCTAGATATAAAATAAATGTTAAAGCTTGATTTTTATAAACATTTTAATATGTAGTTTGGATATGATTTATTGACTAAGGTTCTCTAAACTGGAAGTGAAATGCATGCCTTCCAAAAATGTTCTGGCTTTGTTAATTCTGTAATAAGCGTTGAGAAGAAATCCAACTATACAATTTTTCAATGAGTGAGGGTTTTTTGTTTTTTGTTTTTCACTTTTTTGCTTTTAAATACTTGAGTAGATGTCATAACTATTGAAACTTTTGGATTCAGATTACAAGTGATAAATTAGTAACATACTGCTCTCCAAGCTACTAAGAAATACTATTCTTTGGCTCTAATCTCAAAATCTGAGAATCATGAAAATAACAGCTTTAGTGGGCATATGAAGTATCAATAAAACAGCTGCTGGGTTGCTAATTGGCTTTCAAATTGACCTTTTTAGCCATAGGCAGTCCTTAAGTATTTATAGAGATGACTTCTTTAAACTATTGGTGGTTTAAAGATGTGTCCAGTACTCTGTGTCTGATGATGCTTTCTACAACATTTTTGTTTCAGTTCTAAGGGAATAAGCCATAAAGGCTTCTCCAGGTTTAAGGGAATGGTAAAAAGTACCTGGAAAACCAACATTTTAGAATGTATGGACACTGGACTTCATCTCCAATGAATCCTTCGGAAGAATCCAAGAATTTGCCCTCTTTTTCCCATATACATTACTAGTGCCATGTATAGGACTTTAGTGGTATTAGCAGATTAAAAATTGATTTCGGTTCTTCGTAAATATTTCCTGTATCCTAATGCACAAACTCAAATACTTAGTTTCTATTAACCTATGAGAGTTACAGTCCAGTTGACTTACTAATGGTAAATTATGTGACTCATTTTTGTTCCTGGGCAAGTTTGCAATGTGATAATCAGATTTAAAAACAAAAAACACTAGTTTGCTTCTTGTGTGGGTGTACTCACTTTTTTTTTTTTTTTTAAGTATGAACCACAGTTAACTAGTGGTCTCAGGGGTAGTGAACACTCACTTTTTTTTTTTAATGGCTTAGTTGAAATATGCTTCAGATACTGATTATGCTGTGTTAGTGATTTGGGGGGTGACTCAAACTAGCCATGTTTTGTATTGGCATAACAAAACTGTTAAATGATTGTTGATTATACTTTTAAGTGAATGTCTTCTATTTTATGAGGAACCCAGTGCAAGTCACTAAATGTCTAGTAACATCTGCATAACACTTGTAATAGCTAAGGTTGAGCTTAAAGGAATTGTTACCATTAAAGCCTGTTTAAAGACACACTGGTCTTACTCAGTAATTCCAGCTAATGTGAAATCCACACTTGAATGTTTGTAAACGCTATTTTGAATTTAGGAGTTAAAACTATAAAGAATTTGGGACAGTGGTTTTCAGAAGTGATCTCAAGACCAGCAATATCAGTATCATTTGGGAAGTTTGTTTCAATGGAAAGTATCAGACCCCATCGCAGGACTACTACTGAATCAGAAACTGTGGCACCCAGTAACATGTCTTAAGTCAACAAAATTAATTCTAGCTCTGCCCTTCGTAACAACACAGTAATCCTTGGACCCTATAGTTATTTTTTCAGGTCTTTCTCTTTCACGGCTATAAGAACTTGACATTGTATGCCCAAGTACTACATTTGTTTATAATTGACAAGTATGTAGTTTGATAAATACTGTAGGCTGGTTTACATATTTAAGATAACTAACATACTACAATTAACTCAGTAATGGCTGGACGCCGTGACATTCAAATTGGTGTCTATGATCTTTTTCAGGTATGTGTAATTCAGCCAATGTCCACATAGTATTTAAAGAGTAACTAGGTACAAAAGTCTGCTAAATGTAGTTTAGCTGAAGGAGGATTTGAACCCTGGTCTCATTCTGGTTTTTTTTTTTTCAATTCTTGTATTATTATTATTTTGTAAAGAGGATGTTATGTATGGTTTGAGTGTTTGCAGTATTACTGAAATTAAATACAGCCTAAAGGCAGCTAATAAAACCCTTTCAGCTTGAATAATGGGAAAAGTAAATGATAAAGATGCTTGGAAACAGGATTTAAAAGAATGACACATCACTCCCTTCACCCCATCCCCCCAAAAAAGGGAGAAACTTAGATCAAAACTAAAATTTTCTAGAAAGTCTGGGAAGATAGAATTTAGCTGAATATTTTCTTTAGAGCCCTAGTAATTACCACTTGAATTCTTTTCTGTTACTCTATACTACCAGCTCCGTTCTTCCCCCATTTTGAAGAATTTTTTTTATAATTCCAGTATAGTGTTCTCTCCAACTTGTACACTTTCTGGATGAATTTTTTAATTTGCGCCATCTTTAATTTTTTTTCTGTATTGTAGAAAATAGCTTTATGAATTAACATTTTCAGTTTTACATAAAAAGGCCAAACAATGTGAGGGCTTTTTTTTATGCTCTAGTTACTTAACACAGCTGAACAGTCATTTACTGACCTCCCAGCTGTCCCTCCTGAATTGTGTAGTTTCCTATTCATTATCCACCAGGCTACCTAAACGGGTAGCTTTTAAGATGTCTTAAAATTGTCTTGATTTATACACACAGATGTGATACGCACACGTACATGTCCTTGAAGGGCCTCGGTAAATGTAGGCATTCAGTTGCACTGTTCTAAGACCTAGGCGTCAATCTTGATTTCTCACTCCACCTCCAAGTTAGAGTAATCCCATGGGTTCTTTTAAACTTGAGTCAGTCTACTGGTCACTATGCACTGCTGCCACAAGGGTCTGAGGCTCCATCATCTCTTGGATTATTGCAATAGCTTCCTGAGTGATTCTCGGCTTTTTACTTAGCAGCAATCTGTCCCACACAACACCTAGCATAATTCTTTTAAACCATGTCATGTCATCCCTTGGCTCCAAACCTAATGGTTCCCATCTCATTCAGAGTAATAGCCAAAATACTAAATTTACAGGCTATATTGACTTGTCCCTCCACCTCTATACTTCATCTCTAATCACTCATTTTACATACATGCCACAGCTAAGCTCGGTTCACACAGGCCTCTGCTGAGACTTAAGGCGTTTGTGGTTGTTCTGCCTTGATTAGAATGATCTTACCTCAGGTACCATATAGCTACCTCTTTCCTAATTGTTAGATTTCTACTCAAATGTCAGGAGTGGTTTTTGACTGTTCCGTGGAACAGCACCACCATTATAGCCTGCACAATGGCATATTCAGTATTTGCCACCTTACACGTAGTAGTTTTCCTCCTCAACTCCACCCCAGAATGTAAATTCTATACGTAGAAATGGAACTTCATCTCTGTTCCGCTATATCGCTCTGTCTAGATGACTGCCTGGCACATTGTTACAGTGGTCACATACTCGGTAATGACTGAGCTAAATGGTGGATTTTCCCATATGTATTTCTTACAACCGCAATATACAATAGAAAAATACTACGTGGGACATTCTTTGCTCTCTGACTACTATAAGTAAAACACTATTACGGTGAGTAGATGGACATTTCTGTTTATCAGTTTGGATGATTACCCTGACCAACTTTTCTGTGAAAAAGCAGTTAAAACATGCTAGGGAAACTTTTTAAAATTTGTCAATAATAGGAGTACTGTCAAGCCAAAAACAAATTGAAACCAGGAACCCAAAGAGGAAGCAGAACGTTACAATAAGCGATCTTTTATCTTGAAAACGCTAAAAACCCAAATGAATCATATTTTACTTTTTTTGTGATCCTTGTAAAGCCCAGAATGCATCCAAAGAGTGTCAAAAAGGAGACACCCATGCCTAATATATACAATGCATAGTCTGCTTGCCTTGAACCTTAGTGGCGGGAGACTATTTAGCTCTCAGAATTTATGATAGGTTGAACTTTGTGGAGATTTGCAGCCCTAAAACACGACATAGGTGGTCTCAGAAAGCTGGAACAGGATTTAACTTAAAGTAGTTTCAAATACGAGCCACCAGGAGCTGGTAGAGGCAAATACTCTACCTCACAGTTGGTAGAAACTCACAGTTGGGGGTGGGGGAACAAGTACAAGGGGACGTAGCACAATGAGTAGTAGCCATCTGTTTGCAGTATTTTAGACTTTAAAAATATCAGGTCATCCAAATTGCAAAGAGGTAAAACTATATTCACAGATGACATGATCTAGAAAATCCTAAAGAATAATAAAATTATTAGGGCTAGTTGAATTCAGCAAAGTATAAGTATCAGTGAACAATCTGACATTTAAAAATTGCATTTACAATAACATCAAAAAGAATTAAGTGCTTAAGAATAAATGTAACCAAGGGAGTTACATAAACTTGTACACTGAAAACTACAAAAAACTTCTGAAAGAAAGGAGTCCCAAATAAATGGAATGACATCAGTCTCTTCTGGCTAGCTGGGCAATTAGCTGAGGTAGTTAAGCGTTGGGTTGGCCAAAAAGTCTGTTATGTTTTTTTCTGTACCATGGCTCTAGTAGTGCTTAGTCTTTAAATTCATTCAAAACAATTTTATTAGATTGTATTGTGACAGCTGTCATATTAGCATGCATTTTTTAAAAAAGTTAATGGAAATTGGTGAATTGTGCAGCCATTTTAATATTGAAGATGGAAGGAGATACACAGTATTTTCAGAGAATTGTGCTTTATTTCAAAAAAGGTAAAAACAAAAAAAGATTTGTGCAGTGTATGAAGAAAGGTGCTGTGACTGATTGAACGTTTCGAAAGTAGTTTACAAAGTTTTTTGCTACTGTTGTCGTTCTGGCCAAACAATTCTTTGCTGAGGGTCTGTCTTATGTGTTGGAAAATGTTTAGCAAAGCACTCCTGGCCACTAGGAGCCAATAGCAAGAGATGGCTGACATACTCAGAATAGCCAAATCAATAAAGTTACTGGTGAAAATTAAAGATGTGTCTCATTTCACACGCAAAAAGAAAAATTTAATGTAACAGACTTTTTGGCCAATCCAATAAGCTTAGCTTTGGTAAGAGAAAGCTGTTGTTTGGTCCAATCGCAGCCTTCATCCATGCTACCATGATAACTTTATGGTCTCAATCTCAAGTACTGGAGTGGTGCGTAGAAAGGCTGGCTAAAATCCGTAGAACCATCTTCCTGTGTGCTTGATTGTCGAGAGTTTCCTCTGTGTATGTTCTCTTGTGAGCGTTAATGAGAGAGAAACTGCATGTATGGTGCCTTCTCCTACAGTGCTCATCAGCATAATACCCACTCAGACCTCTATGTTACTTGTCTTCCACTCTTACTTCTTCTAAGGCCCTGATCAACCAATTAAGACTTTTGGCTTTGCCGAGGAGTTAATATATAACTGTAAGTCAGGCTACCTCTCCTTTCACATGAATTGAAAAATTAAATGTATGTCTTATAACTCTGTGCACTAGGAAAATCTCCCTTCACTGGTGTCATTCAGGATCAATCCTAAATGGAGCTGTTATGTAACAACAGTCCATTTATGGCTAGTTCCATAAATATTGCACTAGCCCATATGTGAACCAGTCACAGGTTGACTGGTCATAGGAATGCCCCATGAGGTCATCAATGTGGTCAGCAGTGCAACAGAGATAAGTAACACAGAAGGCTATTCATGTAATTTACATGGGTCTTCTGGACTTTGCTCGAGTCTGAATGTATCATTTCCTAATACACTGGAACATTGCTGCCCCTGCCTAGCTTTATACTTGGTTGACTGGATAATCCTCAATTCAGGCTTCATAGTCACCTAGTGAGTGTACAATGGTCAGATGTTTGGTCTTTACTAAGACCCAGTAACACACTAGGACCTATTTTTTTTTTTTAAAGAGTAGTTGACTACAGTGAAGTGCAATGCCTTGCTCCAAAATATAAGGGGTACACCGTGCCTTTTCTACTGGAGCTTGCCCAAAATTCCATATATCGCTCATGGATATTTCTGGCACTATCAGATCTTTGGGATCACATGACATAAATCAAATTTTTGAGGCCTGATCATAGGCAACTACAAAGGCTTCACCTGACAGGCCTCATGGGGGAAAGCTGTCCTTCCCACACCAGACATGGAGCACAGCCAAATTATTGCAATCTCTAAAGGGAGCTGCAGTGAAGTATTACTGATGCTCCTCTGGCTGTTTGGCCCTTCACATATTTACATTCCTAGCCCCAGTGCCTTCATTACTAGGTCTCTACCTGAGGTGTTAGGCAGAGGTCCTCCTTAGGTGTATCTGCTGAAATCTTATGGGGGAGGAGAAGTGGGACACTTTGAATACATTTATCCCTACAGGGACTCAGTACACAGTAACTGTCCACTCCTGGCCCTTCCTCCTCATTCTTTACACCTTCACCCCCATCCCAGGTTCTATGAAACAGCAATAGCCTTTTTGTTAAGGGCTGCCTCAAAAGTGAACCAACCCCACATCTGTGCTGATTCAACTGATTCTTGACCAGTGCGCCTGCCATTTTATGAGGGGAATGAAACGGGAGAGTTGGCAAATTCTGCAGTTTTAGCCTCATGCTTATACTATTTCCAGTAAGGGAGTAATGGCTTCACTATTACTTTTATTTTTGACTCCTTCTTGCTTTAATTAGCTACTCCAACACCTGTCAGCTCAGCTCTCCCTCCCAGCTAAACTGGCTTCTGATAGGGTAGCGTTAATCCTCCAACTTTGTTGTTGTTCTTCTCTCTGTCTTCCTCCCGCTTCTCCTCTTCCCCCTCCCTGTACCCTTCCTTCCTTCCTTCCTTCCTTCTTTCCTTCCTTCCTTCCTTCCTTCCTTCCTTCCTTCCTTCCTTCCTTCCTTCTTCTGTATTGTGTTAGTTATTCTGGCTCTTTTGCTTTTCCATATAAACTTTAGAATCAATTTGTCAAAATCCAAAACCTAGCTGGCTGGGGTTTTAATTAGGATTGCATTGAATCTATACATTAAGTTGGGAATGGCTGACATCTTGACAATACTGAGTCTTCCTATCTGTGAGCCTGGAACGCCTGCTTCTTCATTTATTTAGTTCTCTACTGACTGTCATAAGGGTTTTGTAGTTTTCCTTATATAGCTCTTACACATTTTTGTTATATTTATACTTAAGTGTTTTGCTTTTCTTTTTGGAGTGCTAAAGTAAACAGTGTTGTGTTTTTAATTTCAAATTCCAATTCTTCATTGCTGGTAGACAGGAAAATGATAGATGTCTGTATATTAACCCTGTATGCTACAACCTTGAGTTTTTTTGCAAGCAAGAGTTTTTTTGTTGATTGTTTTATATTTTCTACACACATAGTCATGTCATCTGCAAACAAAGATAGTCACATCTTTCTTCCCAATCTGTATACTATTTATTTTCCTTTTCTGTTTTATAGCATTAGCTAGGACTTCCCAGTATGACGCTGGAAACAAATGGTGGGAAAGGACATCCTTGCCTTGTTCCTGATCCTAGCAGAAAAGCTTTTAGTTTCTTACCACTGGTTATAAGTGTAGTTTTTTTAGATATACTTTATAAAGTTGAGGAAATTCCCCTCTATTCCTAAATTGAAGAGAAGTTTTTATTTTATCATAAATGGGTGTTGAATTTTGTCAAATGCTGTTTCTGTATCTACTGATATAATCATGTGATTTTTACCTTTTAGCTTGTTGATGTTATGAATTGCATTAATTGATTTTCAAGTGGCAAATCAGCCTTGAATACCCAGAATATATCCCACTCTGTCATGGGTATATAGTTCTTTTTATACATTACTGATTTGCTAGTATTTTATTATGGATTTTGATTAATGTTCATGAGAGATCTTGGAATGTACTTCTCTTTTCTTGTAATGTCTTAGTCTGGTTTTGGTATTAGGGCATTGCTGACTCCATTAATTTGTTAGGAAGTATTCCCTCTGTTTTTATCTTCTGGAAGAGACTGTAGAGAATTGGCATAATTTCTTCCTTATGTGTTTGGTAGAACTCACCAGTGAACCCATCTGGGCCTGATGCTTTTTGTTACTGAAGGTTATTGAAGCTTATTAATTATTGATTCAATTTCTTAAATAGATAATGTCCTATTCAGATTGTCCCTTTCTCCTTGAGTGAGTTTTGGTATGTCATGTATTTCAGGGAATTTGTCCATTTCAAATAGGCTATCAGATTTGTGGGCATAGAGTTGTTTATAATATTTATGCCTTTATTATCCTCTAAAAGTTCATGAGATTTGTAGTGACGTCATTTTTTCCATTTCTGATATTATTTGTGTCTTCTATCTTTTTTCCCCTTAGTTAGCCTGTTTAGATGCTTATTAATTTTATTGGTCTTTTTTAAAAAAAACAGATTTTGGCTTTATTGATTCCCTATTTTCTATTTAATTGGTTTCTCTTCTAATATTTATTTCTTCTCTTTGGTATACTTTGGATTTAATTTGCTCTTTTTCTAGTTTTCTAAGGCGGAAGATTAGATATTTTATTTTAGATCTTTCCTCTTTCCTAATGTATGCATCCACTGATGTAATTTTCCCTTTAAGCACTGCTTTCACTACATCTCACAAATTTTGATAAGTTGTATTTTTATTTTTATGTAGTTCAAAATATTTAAATTTCTCTTGAGTATTCATCTTTGAGTTATGTTATTTAGAAGTGAGTTGTTTAATTGCTCAGTATTTTGAGATTTTCCAGCTAACTTTCTGTTACAGATTTCTAGATTAAGTCCACTGTGGCCTAGGAGTATACATTGTATGATTTCTATTATTTTAAACATGTTAGGGTGTGTTCTATGATCCAAAATGTGATCAATCTTGGTAAATACTCTATGTGTACTTGAGCAGAGTGTGTATCAGTTGACAATGAAGGAGGTGGTCTGTGCAGGTCAATTATGTCTAGTTGAGTAATGGTGCCATTGAGTTCAACTATGTCCTTACTGGTTTTCTGCTTGCTAGATCTCTCCATTATTGATAGGTGGGCATTGAAATCACCAACTATATTTCTGGGTATATCTTTTTCCCCTACAGATATGTTAGTTTTTAACTCATATTTTGATGCTCTGTTGTTAGGCACATCACATTAAGAAGTGTTATGTCTCTTTAGAGAATCAACTCCTTTATTATTATTTAATGCCTGTCTATCCTGATAATTTTCTTTGCTCTGACATCTGCTCACTATGAAATTAACATAGCTACTTCAGCATTCTTTGAATTTATATAAGTATGGTATGTCTTTCTCTATTCCTTTACTTTTTTCCCCTTTGTTTTTCTTTTCCCCTGTATAAAAAAGGATCCCAACATAAAGGTAAGGAAGGTGAGGACAGGGACATGCTCCTTGGTGTATGGTGAAATAGAAGGGGAGGAGAAGGGTAAATCTCAAAAGGATGGGAGGGAGGGAAATGTCTTTAAACCAGCTAGCAAGATATTCTGTGTAAAAAGTTGGAGAAGGATCTCCACAGCCTCAGAGTTAAAAAGGAACCGAGCACCTTCTCAGTGAGGGGCTCTCCAGTTCACTCCAGTGTTTAAAGAAAGGTAAATGACTGCTTTTCTTCTCTTGGTTCTGTTGCAGCCACTCCA